>LOND01000782.1:79178-97940 GCA_014220965.1 Paragonimus kellicotti | reverse complement strand
TACGCATTCACACCAGTAGCTGTTCCATCCCATTGACTTGGGCCATGATCAGCGTCTGAGAATGCAGTACGCATTCACACCAGTAGCTGTTCCATCCCATTGACTTAGGCGATGATCAACGTCTGAGAACGCAGTATGAATTCGCACGAGTAACTGCTCCTCCCGAATGACGTTAGCCATGAACAACACAGAGAACAAACACATGCGGGAAGTGATGAGAAACTTGTATTTGAAGCATCTGTGTTGCATGTTGATCATCATTTTTGAGTCCGTCGATTGTCAGATTGATCGGAGTGTTTTTCTGCACCTGGCGTTTTAACGATCAAGTCGCGACTGGCTGAAAGGTATACCTCTCAATGATCGACAGGCAGCTTGAGTTCATCTGTTTCCGTATACCGTTTCGTATGAACGACACGCGACCTCAATCTAGTTGGAAACAATGCAGTAGAGTGAATAGAATTTACTTCTGAAGATTCCAAGTGATAGAGTGGGACATAATACCCTTTTCTCACGCCGCTGCATATCAACCGAAGATGAAAACAGCCATATGATAGCGTCATTTCCAGCCATTTCCAAGGGCAACATTTCGTCGACCAGTATCTATCTGAAATATTCCACACAAGAAGAAACAGTACAAATATCGTATAGACAAGGAAGCTGGAAACGTTGTCATACATGTTTCATCATCAAATGTGTTAGTGTTCTTGTTGAAATGCAATTCCAACATCGTGTGGTCGTATATTTCCATTTCGACCATATCTTCGAAACCACACAGAATGAAGCACTCTCAGGCTATAGAATGACGTATTCCATCTGGAACATTGCAATAAGTGCATTTACAAGACTTGAAAAAGTGACCTAACGCCAATAACGGGTGATTTTCGCAAAAATGGTGGAATTTTTTCATCACCAAACCAGTACTTTTGGCACTTGATCGATGTATTTCAATATTTGCAGTACCGCTGTTTATTTAAAATTGATGCATTGTAAGTACTTTGCCCGAAATTCCGATTTTAAAATTTTCAAAAATATTTAAAAAACGAGGATTCGCGCCAAAATGACCGTTTTCCCTTTTGAACGACCTTCAAGCCGAATCCCTCGAAACGGATAATTGCCGATTTGTGTCAAACTGGAATCACCTGAAAGTATTTTTCAGTATGATTACTATAATACTGAAATGCTACATGGTTAAGTGCACTGCTCCACAATTTTTACAGGTACCGCTTTCGAGAATGTCTGTTGCCTGTTATGTTCCAATCAGGCTAGGAACCTTGTCTTGACCATACTACCTGTCAGAGTAAGCGGAATTCATAAAAATCCCGCAGTGCTTAAAATGCATTCCGACCATCCAGTAGCTTCAACACTGTCGGCCTCCACCCCTCGACATTATTCCGAATACCTTGATGACTCAACCAGTGTCACCGCCCAGTACAACGCCTAGTGTTCCCAACAGAATTACTGTAATACGATGGATTGGCGGATTTGGTGGACTTGTTTAGTCTACATCTGGGGGACTGAGGTACCGAGGACACTGGTAGGTTTGATTGAGGAAACATCACGAGAACCGAAATTCTATGGTCAAGATAATGAGCGGCGCACACTATTCATTGACGCAGGCATAACTCCTTTGGGAACACAAATATTTCACGTCGGAAAGTATCTTCTTCAAAGCCAGTCCGGCTAGATTATTTGTCGTGTGAAGTGTGGGTGGTTTGCAACACCTTCCCGTCTATTACATGTACGCATGTCAAACTTCTCATCCTCTGTACTAACTCGGGGACGCCAGACGTTCTCCACACTGTGGTTAACTGAGTCGTCTTGATACTCAACCAGTCTTAAGAGAGATCCCTGTTGAACATCATGGCTTTCGTTAAAAGTTTGTTCCTGCTAAATGAGCCCATCTATTCTATGAAGCGTGCTTGGATACACTAACTTTCAATCCGCTGAACATCAAAGAAATGAGTAATGATTAAAAGTCGTTGGTCTTATAGTCCTGATTGATTTGGTCGAGCGACCCTTTTGCCTCGGACGCAAGCCTACGAGATAGTGAAAATAAAGGATGACATTTACCAGACGTGTGGTTGGGTCCGCGAACCGAAAGTTCTCGTCTGCGATTGACACGTCTGGCCGAACTTTTCTTGCGGTCTGCTTGGACGTACACCACATAGACAGATAGATGACCGTGAACAATACACGTTGGGCATAGGATACTACAGCTCTTCTATGAGTACTGTCTTTCAAACCTGTTCAACGCCACTTCACTTGACATTGAACAAAGAATGTTACCATGTGATGCTGGATAGTAACTGGTACGTGTGTGCTACTCTCTTAGCTAGTGTTGTGACAAACTCCTGAATAGCTTTTGGCAATCAAACGGTAAAAACGACAGTCAGGACGTGCAGATGCGGGTCGTCATTTCATCGAACTACGAGAGAACCGCTTCGACAGTCTATTAAACCAAGAGTAAAGTGAAAGCGGCGGACTCAGGACCGTACAACTCGAAACAAAGAATTAAGAATAACGCTGCGAACAAATAAACAACAAATCGTCGGGAAACCGGGTCACCTGGGGAGCGAATGAAAAATTATCAAAGGATGGAAACAGACGCAAAACCTGGCCAACGTGTAGTGGAAACGCTTGATGAGAGACTAATTACCATTCATCCATACGTACCATAGGTTGACCAGGGTTGTACGAGACGTGAACGTTCATGGCCTGTTTTAGCCGATTGAAAGGTTTTTGATCCGTAAGCGTATGACTTATGACCGCATGGGGGATTGCTGAAATTCACGTCCGCGAGGTGAACATGGTAAGAGACAACGGTACAATCAGAAGAGATACAAGGTTTATGAACCATATCGAAGGGGAGCGGACGGTAGCATCGGTGGCGAGTGAGGCTCAGAAAAGTCGGGACGTGGCCATCAGACAGACGCCGCCGCGGCTATCTGAGTGTTGCAAAAATATGTTAGCATACCCTTCGGTTCGTGTAACAAGGTGGTCCGCATAGATCCGAGATAGCAGGTTCGGCTGTCTATTCCGGTGAGCAACATCCTACGTTGAGGTGTTTTGAGGCAGTTTCATTGTGCCGTCAAAATTACATTCGTCAGTGGAGGTATGACTATGTGCATCACGCGACTCAAGCCGCCCGTTGATTGATACTTAAATAGACCCAAGAAAGTCGGCTGTGCATATATTTTATTTACCACACAAAGAAATGGTTAACAAGTTATGACGGTAGGCGTGGATGTATGCCGTAGTGAGGAGGCGTTGTTATTTTTATGGCCTCGTTGTTTATCAGTGTCTGTTCTGGTTGATGTTTCGTAGAATGGGGGTCGACCTCGGTAATCACTACTACGTGCTACCTAATTATGGCACGATGCAGACTAATCCCGACGTTTATTTGGCAAGTGCAATCTTTGGTCAATCAAAGAAGGCCGTTTTCTTCGGTTTGCTGAATAGTTTCACTGTCTCTGTGAGGCCCTTGCTCTTGTGCGTGAAGAGTTTGATCTAGCCGTAATCATGCTACGAAGGTATTATTGAGTACAAAACTCGAAATGTTTTTAACGATGATACTGAGAGAATTAATCGGTTGTTCAAAATTATAGAACCTATGTAAATATGTATGCTTTGTTTACCTTCCAAAAACAACCCACCGCAGGAGTTCCGTTTGGTGTACGGTAACGTTGCTGTGGCCTATTTGGCCGCCGGGTGAAATAGCGATGCGACTCACTTGCGGTATGCCATAACAAGAGAAAGTAATGGTAGGAAGAGAAATGAGCTTTACAGCTTTTCCTGGACATTAATTCAAGGTGCCCAAAACTGGCACCAGACATCTTTAAACAAGTGATGCCTTCGGGAGAAGTAATTTCAGTGGTTTTGGTTGACACTCCGTTCAAGTAAACTGATGAAAAGGGAACTTCCGAGTGCACTTATGTTGCATTGTCCATTTAACTAAAAGTGTGAACATGGTGGACCAATGTAGATTTCTGAAAGGTATATCAAACGAGGGAAAATGTCCCCGAGTGAGAGGTTGCGCATTATCATTTTCGTCCATAAGTCAAATGCAGACGTTAAGTCGCCCCTGTCGATTCAGGACAAACCACTCAGTGACGCGTAATCCACAATTCTAATAACGCCGGTCCAGGCTATCAGGTAAACGGGACAATCTTCTGAGTCCAAAGAAAACGTCTGGAGATATGATCGAAATGACTGGAATTTATGGGGTGCCATTAACAACATTGCACTAAAAGTACTTCCTCAATTTGTATGTGTACTAGTCGGTTACTCTAAGTATCTAGCAGGAAGAAACGTTCAAAGTGAAGAGATCAAAAACGTGCCATCAGTCAACGGGAAATGAGCTCATTTAGACAATCGGGTAAAGATGAAGGAGAGAACGCGACAAACAATGCCAAATGAGAATATTTAAGCAGTTAAGCGATGGTCACTATAAAAAAAGAGCAAAACAAACGTTCTGTAGGTGCAGTCACGGTATACACTTCATCATCATTGTTTACCGTAACAGGCAGGAGACAAAATAAAGGCAAATCCAGGATTGACTTTCCACAAGCGAATCGGACGTGCCCCACGAGTTCTACGTCTCGCATCGTATTGAACATAAAATAACAAACTTACCAGGCGAGCGTTAACGAATCGGTGTTATTGCTAGTAGTATCAGGAAGCAACGCGCAATTATCGGAATATTTAGAAACATTATTGCTGTCTATAAAACGGCCCTGCATAATGTTCCCAAAGCGTAGAGTTCTTTACTTTGGAAGGTGATCGAGCGGTACACAGAGGGCAACAAACCTTCACGGCCGTTTTTGTATGGCTGCTCTGGCGAGAACCTTAATCTAGAACTGAAGTGCCGGTGTTTGGTTGCGTTATCTCTTTCAAAAGCTGGTACTGCATTTTGTTCGACGGCAGTATCAAAACTGTCCCCATCTTCTTACCTGCACGTTTCACACTATGCGTTCAAGTTGATCTCTCTGAATAATGCTATGGTGTAAAACAAACCCCATGAAATTTTCGGTCAACAATTCTAGCGTTGTCGCACATACTTGCCACGCCAAACACGACATAGTATTGCCAGGCGACGGAACTCTTGTCTCTTGGTGGTATACTTGGATCCGTACAAATTGTGCATTTGAGTACAGTTTAAATGTTGTATGTCCACATATGGTCATATCCGCAGGTTCAACAGGCTTTATCTGGAGAACTTGCGTGAACCTTTTAACAGCCTTTGTAGACAGTCTTTCATCCCTGAGTTCCTCCTTTGGCAAGTAATTAGATACTAATCTTTCTTGCATACAAAGAACGAAGACACATCCTGCATCGCTGATACACTGCAAGACATTAACCATCAACCCTCCCATAAATTTCTAACAAGTCACTCCGTATAGTCTAAGAAATACAACTTTCACTCCACCAACTGTCAAGCTTGATAAAAATGTACATGTTGACGTATCCTTGATGAACTATTCCTATACTTGAAATAAACTTCCATTGGACGCCGAACTAACTATCAACCCCCAACGGTGCGAAATTATTACGGACAATTTCCTAAACCTGCAAAACGTAACGTTCATCCTCGGACTTTAACCTCCCTCTGACGCCCCAATTTAAAGCAGTCTCCAGTATATTTGAATTACAGTTGGTAGACCTAGTGCTGAGATGTATTGGGATTCATCCGTACCCATTCACGCTGGTTATCTTTATATTTTGTCAAGCATTGCTGGTATGTGACACATTCGCTCCCGAACACTGTTATTTTACGTGCTAAAGTGAATCACACTGTTCGGTTCCGAAAATAATTGACCAAATAAACTTTTGCATGTGGAAACACTTACGCGTCTGCCATTTCTATTTTCCATCACTTTGTGAAAATTGAAGTGGCTGTCAATGCTGAGGGTTAGATGACCGTAATGTGTCTGATAAGAAGTCGGCGACTACGCTCCCTGTCTTCATTTATTCGCTTCTCGCTGATAGTTCTTCCTCTTACCCTCGAAATCTTCTTGGTAGCAACTGTGAGTATTGTTTACAGAGACTGACTTAGCCATTCGAATTACGCGCGCGACGAATTCCTTCTCACACAAACGTTAGTCTCGGTATATTATTTGAGCTTGATATCGTTTACTTGTCAAAGTGTATTCCCGTGCAACTTATACGTCCTCACATCCTGCTCCGGGAACTCTGTTCATGCGTGTCTCAGTTTTGTTTACGCCTAATCGTCCCACCATGACGTGGCTTGATGTATTTGGCCGCGTTCACGTGAATGGTTGGTCTCGAACATTGTAACCTTGGTGGATTTAATATCGTGTTTTATTGATATTTTTCCCCTTCAGTTTTTCATAGTTTTTTGTAGCTGAGCACCTTATTACTGAGAAACTTGCATTTATGATCGTTCTGTTGTTGGATCGGAATCGGCTGCCTAGAGGGCCCAGAATTCACTGACGCCCTCTAAACCACAGACGTGACTACACGACAGAATTTGTGAGTGGACCTAACGTAGCCGGAAGAATTAATTGAATTCCGGGACTCACAATTGATACGTTGATAAATACGAGAGACCATCAGAAGCCGTAGAAAAACGCAAACCCGGGTACTGAATCTTTGGAAGTCTGAATATCTGAGACTGCCAAATTCTGCGAGGAGGGCTGAGTAAAACAAAGCACCTGGTTGTGGTGCAAAATTTCTGGTGATAACAAGGGCGCGGACGAACAATGATCTACCGTCAGGAACTGGAGTCAAATAACCGGCGTCGGAATAAGCGTTGGACGAGCGAGCAGTCTTAACCCTTTGCAATAAGCCGAAAACGATACTCTTAAGACTAACGAATCGCGCGCAGTTCAATTGGTTCCGTCAGAGCGTATTATGTCAAACTATCTTAATAACGTTGGTTAGAGTGTACGATACAACGGAAGTAACTGCCACAGGACCAGCGAAGTCTGTGAATTCCGAGGCAGGTGAAAATCTCCGAACTCATTAAACCTGTTAGGCGATATCAGTGTCTAAATGGTCCTCGTAGTTCGGAAAAGAGGTTATAAATCCTAAGGTTGGAAGATAACTGTCAGCGGCTAACTGACTTCAAATCCTTCTGGAAACTTTCCTTCCCGCCACTGATATAATCAAGGAAGCAAAACAGATCGTGGAGACAGAGTGTACGCTGCATGATTCCATGTTTGTCTGCACAGAGGGGGCAGTCCTAGGTTAAATTATTCACCATTATGTCCATAACAATTCAGTCCACCAGTTTCGAGATAACTGATGTCAAACCCGTTAATCGGTAGTCACCCACTTCATTTTATTCGCCTAATATACCGACAGGAAGAACTCCGACTTCCCGTCAGTATCCTAGGATAAATGCCGTCTGGTGGTGAACACTAAAATGCCGAGGAAAATATTGCTGCAAAATATCGCCTAGAGTCCTCAGCATCCTTGCATGCGAGCCGCGGAGTTTGTACAACATTTTGTACTTCACAGTTTTCATTCTTTGTCTGCACTTTTCATTTCACCAAGTTGACATGTATACCTAGTGTTTAAACCATGTAAATCGAAAACACACTTCCTCTCGAAGGTCGCGAGCCAGGCGTTCTCTCTCCACTCCGTCGCCAGCGTGTTGACTTTCGGGAATTAGAGGGCCGACGAAATCGACCACCAACTTCTGCGAATCCCTAGATCTAACTATCTCCACGATAACCTCTGCTGCGGACTAAGCATCCTTTTGGAACAGCAGTATTGATCGCATCCAATGCAAATATCTTCCTTAAATGTGGTGGAACTTTAAGTCAACGCACGTTCACAAGCTACTTTGAGTCAGTTTTCTTAATTCTCATCACATTTTGCTTCATGTTCGTATTTGAGCTGTATATGATGTTTGTATCCAATACATGAACTGGTGAGCCCGTATATATTTTACATTTTGCCTAATGTAACTATGTAAGTTGTTTCTGTTAATAAACTGAGATCTCCCGACATTTTACAGCGATTTCCGATTATTTTGCACCGGTAAATTATTCCGATAACTGGTAATTGTTACTTACCCTTATTTGGCCTTTCGAACCCTCGAGTTTGGTTCACTCTAGTGGAAACACTTTTCGGATTTCGTAAGATAACTTCATTAGCCCCTGTGGCTGCGTATTCGCCCTTAGACATCACTTTTGAAGTAACTGTTATATTCAAGTCCAGGCCAGACGAGTCCCGATATGATAAACTCAAGGCAGCAATGTTGAAGTCCACCACGACGTCAGATGTGGCCATGTTGCAACGGCTACTTTCCGGCGTCAACTTTGTCAATTGCCCCTCCCGTAAGTTGATTCGTCATATGAGATCCCCGGCCTACGATAACAGCATCGGTGACAACTATGATTTAAATGCCTGCCGTTCACTGCCAGTCATTTTACCAGTGCACGATCCAGACACCCCATTGGAAAAGTCAGTGGAGGCGGCCGACAAAGTTCACGAGTTGTTCCCTCAAGTGTTTCGTCAACCATGTGTGTCTCGTATCCTTGCTCCGATCCGCACTAAGACACACTTTGTGACATTCACCGACAGGCGTCCCAGTTCACACACCGTGAATAACTTGGCGTGACGCCCGGTTTTGGTACTGGTATGTTCGCCGAGCTTGGACATTTAGGTTGCAAACGTTTCATCACCAAACGAGGTGACATCATCAGTGCGTAAGTGTTTCAGCGTATAGTTTTTGAGCTGAAACACTTACGCACTGATGATGTCACCTCGTTTGGTGATGAAACGTTTGCAACCTAAATGCCAAGCTCGGCGAACATACCAATACCAAAACCATCAACCCGAGCTACGAACAACACCACCACTGTTCACAACTATCAGGGACGCCTGGTGATAGGCCGTGGCCCCTCTTGGTCTAAAGTCTGTTCTCGTTCGCGATCTGCTATATCTAGAGCCCAACCCTCTGACCTCTGTTGCCATCGCTGGTGTTTCCGTGACCACGCCCGCAAATGCGCGCCGCAGTGTGCGTACACTAGTCAACCTCCTAAAGGCAGCACAAGTCTGAGAAACGACCTAGCTAGAGAGTGATGGCGACGGCAACCACTGGCCAGTCTGACAATCGTTTTTTCGATGTTCATGACGACTCTAGCGGATATCGGTTTCCTCACTCACAGCCGTGCGGTGTGTTCGGTGTTTAATCACGGGTAAAAAATTAACGTGATCTCTAACCCGCGAAATACATCTTACAGGTGGTTAACAGCTGTAATATCCTGACTCACGGCCAGCGCTTCTTCGAGATTGAATCTGTGGACTCGCGTCACAGTTTTACCTTGGATGTTTAATCGTTACTGATACCCGTCCAAGGACCCGCAGTTAGCGGCGTCTATTTTTCCACAAATTACGTCCTGACTGTTGATCTCATCCGCCGGAATCTTGCAGGTAGCACGCTGGGCTTGTTAAGGTCTGCTGCGTTGTTTTTCTGACTGTTATGCTATTAAACGAGTAGTGGGGTTGGGGGGGTTATGTGCAAATACATGCAGCCTCAGGACCGTGCTAGCTGAGTTCGCCCACCCAAGGCAGCGAGACAAGTTCCTAACGGCAGAAGGGCAGATTTGCACAGCCACTCAAAGTCGAGTTTTGGTGATACCAGACATCTCGGCTGGGTAATAGGACATCAGCCGTCCCAGTGGCACTGAATTATCAATTGTGGTACAACCGTGCATTAAATTTTGCGGATCGCGCGTACGGCTAAAGAGTCCACCCGTGAAACACGAGGATGGGAGGACAGGCGGGAGATTTGCCTCTCTTGTAAAGCTCCGCAAAGTAAGGATTATGGACCGATCAGCCTGAAGCTAGAAAAGAGTGGGGACCTCCTGTGAAAAACGGGAGGAATGATCGGGAATATGGCCTGAGCCGTGGGCTACCCCTCAATTCACGGAAGTTGAAACAAGGAGTGGTCATGAGAAGCCCCTGAGCATCTTGTACACTAATGCTAATTGTCTGGGGAATAAATGGAGTGAGCTCTCAGGGGAACCAGTAAGAGAGGATGTCGTTCAGTTTACTGTGGCCTGGTTACGAGGGGACATATCCGTCAGAAATATTTGCCCTCCTGGATATTGATCCACGCTGAGATCACGGAAGTGTTGGATAGGGGGAGTTGTGAGTTATTACCTGGAATTAAGGAAGACATTTGATTCGGTGAGTCACCGAATGTTGATCCTCAGACTAGAGACCTTCGGTCTTTCTTCAAGACTGTTAGGGTGGATACACGACTTCGTGAGGAGTCATAATTTCCGTGCACAGATAGCACGGAGAAGGTCCACGGAAGGTGCGGTGGTTGGTGGGGTAACACAGGGATCAATGCTTAGACCACCACTGTTTTTAATGTTCATGGATGATCTTTCTAAAACGTGAGGCGTCCCTGCTACGTCTGCGCTGATGGTGTGAAGATTGTAGGAAATTCTGAGAGCTCGCGCTTGCAGAAGTACCTGAATGCTATTTAGGGGTGTTCAAGTGAATGACAGCTGCTACCGACTGTTGACGAGTGTAATCGGCTACTTGCTGAGAAACAGCCAGGGTTGGTCAGGTTTTTGGCAAAGAGGCTGAGATGCGGTAGCTGAGGAAGGTAAAGGTGGCCAATAACTTAGGAGCTGTCATAGAGGGGAACTTCAAAGTTTTTGAACGGCGTTCAGAGGCGTTCCGACAAGGAAACAGTGCGCTGTGTATGTTGAGGAAAAACGTTCGCGTCAAGGAGACCGAAGTGTTGTTGCCGCTTTATAAAGCTTATGTGAGGCCACATCTGGAATACTGTGTGCAGGCTTGGAGCCCGCATATGGTAAAAGACGAGAAGGTTACCTGAGAAAGTTCAGAAGAGTTTTACAAGGCTGTTGGAGGAAATGCGAGATCACTGGTATGGAGATGGGCTAAGAAAACTCGATCTGTTTTCTCTCTTGCGCAAATGAGGGTTAGATAAGACCGCATAGAAGCCTTCAAGATTCTCAAGGGACTAACCGTAGTTGAGATGGATCTCTGTTTGATCTGCATACAAATTCACACCTCCAAGGCCACAGACTCAAGCTGGAGAAGAAGGGAGGTGCCACATCGATGAAGGACTGACCCCTTCCTATGTCGAGTCGCCAACCATTGGAAAATGTTTTCACAGAGTTTACTGTCTTCTGATAGTATGACAGAGTACAAAAGAAATCTTGATGAGTGTTGGTCAACTTTTCTCCCGGGTCTTTTGTGAGCGTTTAGTTTGAGTGTGTTTACTTGGTATTTTCCTTCTCAAAAATTCAAGCTTGTCAACTTGTCATCCTCATTCACCGTCATTGTTACTTCCTTTTTTAACTTTGTTCGTTGCTTTTATACGTTTGTTTGCAAAATTAGCCTTAGTATATGAAAGCATAGGTTCTAGAATCGAACTCATATTATTCTTATACGTAACTCTTGTTTCACATCACTTCAATGAGAGAATAAACGCGTGTCTTTCGGTAGTCGCTGTGAACTTGTTGTGTTCCGATGATGCCGATAGCTTGGACTCCTCAGCTTTTATCTGGTAATTCTCATGGTTACTCACGGAATTGAAGAATTTCTGATCTTATCGTCACAGCATTGGGCGCCGACAAAGGCTCACTGGTTCAAGAAACTGGACAATTTCTGCCTCAAGCCGCCATGCCTTGGAAACTGAAGTGAATCGCCGTGTCTGATTAGTGGTGAGGTTATTATCTTCCTTTTATAAAATGCGTCAATCATCTTTATTCTGAAGTCAGTTTCTGCTACCATTTCTCTTGCTGTTATTCACTCTGACCTCTTGTACTTCCTTCCATGTCCCGACACAAGAGCAATCGTTTTGCTCTGACCCAACCAATGACCATTTGTTTACGTAGGCCGAACTTCGTTTTTTCCCCATTACTGAATGGTGCAAAGTCGTCGAGTTTGTTGTACGGGCGCAGTTCTGTTCAGCTTCCGAGGATTTTCTACGTTCGAGTTGGGGGATTTTAGTTTTTTCTAAGTTGCTTCAATTAACACCGCCTTCGCGTTAACTGTTTCGAAGTTAAATTTTTCCTCGTCGTTGGATAGCGAAAAAGACATTTACTGGATTACCAGATAACGCGTCATTTGGCGTGAACTTAAATCGCCGGCGAACGATTCAGTAAGAGTCACTACCTTGTATGTACTAGGTGAAGCTACCACTATCAACTCAATCGAGCTCCGAATGACTTTACCGGAAGGCAACCAGTATACGGCTCTGTTGAGGCAATTCTCTCAACTTCACTGATCCAACTCGAACAATACCGTGCCAAAACATGATGTTGTTCACAAAATTATCACCAAGGGACCGCCCAAAATAGCCAGTCCACGCCGACTGCCTTTTGAGAAGCTGAACGTAACCAAAGCGGTATTCGCCGAAACGCTGTCTCTGGTCATGATTTGTCCATCAGACAGACTGCGGTCACCACTTTTGGATATGCTGCTGGAAAGAACTGCCGGGGGTTGGGGACCACGTGGAAACTACGGAGCGTTGGACGACGAAACCATCCCGGATCGCCATCCCATTTCCCAGCTTCACAGCTTCTCTACCGGACTTGGCGGAAGTGAAATCTTCTGTAAAGTAAATATGATCGGGGCATGCCACCAAATGCCTTTGGCTCCCGACGACATCGTTAAAACGGCGATCACAAACTTTTTCAACCTCTTCGAGTTTGTCCGTACGCCTATCAGCAACGGAAGCGTTGTTTAGACGTTCCAACGCTTCACGGACCAAGTCTTACTTGGAGTGGACTTTGTGTTCCCCTATATCGAGGACATACTCGTCGCCAACCGAAATCTTCAGAACCACACGTCCCGCTTTCAGTCCATCTTAGAGCGTTTGAACCATTTTGGATCCACCGTCAACACAACCAAGTGTACCTTCTTGGCTTCCTTCTCGGCCACCACAGCGACAACGGCGGTATTAGGCCATTGCCGGAGGAACTAACGCGTTTTCGGAACATCCACTACGTCGTTCTAGCTATGAATTTTGCACAACTCAGTAGTGCTCTTTCTACTCTCCCGTTATAATGGGAATAATATAAAGAAAGTTTATTAGCACTTCTGCGTACGCGTTAAGCATGGATATATTGACTCATTGAGCGGGAACAAAGCTCAACAACTAAGCGATATTGAACTCTGGTAACGTGTCCAGGTTAACGTGCTTCAGAAGAACACTACCTCGCGCTCGATTCGAGTGCAAGAAAGGCATTGAGTAACAGAAGAGGAAAAACTGAGAGCAGGGTCGTGGTCGTCAGCCAATTATCACACACACGACCATCGTTACGTATAAACCAGGCGGCCACTCCAAGCATAGGTAGAATTGGCAGACAATACCATCGACTGTGAAATCTGCAGTTGCTTTGAGACCAGGTTCGCAACACGCCGGGGCCACGTTTTACAACGGCGCATTGTGGATGTTGGTAGATGCATTAGGACGTACGCAATGCTCTACCGTGTTGTGAATTTTTCATAGCCGCACGATCCTGTTTACGGCGTCAAATCCTTTCGCGGTGCTCTCGAGCAACATTAACTAACGTATCACAATTATCAGCCTATCTTCAGTAATCAGCGACCGAAACTCTATCAATTACGAGGACATTCTACACAAGCGATTCTTGTTTAGTCCACATTTGCAGTACTCACAGAGCTGAGTTAACTGCAGCTAATGTAAGGGCAGAAGAATGAGAAAAATTGCGCTTAGTATGTTACGACTGAAAACTTAGATACCAGGCGGCCGAGGCATTGTAGCAAGATCATGACACGGACAGCCAAGTTGTTTTTACGTCCGGATAACTTTTTGTGGTCATGACCGTGAAATCGTTTAGTGAATAACAAACAAACCATCGACTTGCGCTCGTTGCGTGTCAGCAATCAGAGAGGCGATACAACGGGTAGTCGTATGTGTGCTGACAAAATAAATTACCGTAGAAGAGTTCGAAGAATGGTGTGCATAATAAAAAGCTACCAATCACCACTTATACATACCATCAGATAAGTTGTTCAACGAAGCAAACGGCTCGTCAACTTTGATTAATCACGTAAGCCACCTCCAGTCGAAAGTCAACAAAGTTTGTGAAAAGGAGTAGAGATAAAAACGGCAGTAACTTTACACAGAAACGCAAACCACATAATACATTTGTATGTATACCTACAAAACAAGATAAAGCTCTACCTTCCACGGCTATCGCAGCACGGCGTGGTCCTCAGAATTTGGAATTGCATGAGACTAGACGAGTCGTGGCAGTCGTCGTGGAGCCAGTGACTTGAACTGACCCGAAGTGAATAAATGGCATATACAAACATGTACACGAATAAAAAGTAAAATAACATCTAACTACAAAGGCTGCATCCCATCAGTCAGTGCGAGACTGGCGGTTGTAGTTACAGATAAAATAAATACTTGAGTGTCCTGTAGGTAGCTCGAAAGCTGATCCAGGTTTCTGTATTGTCACTGTGAACTTGTGTTACAGCGTCACGGTGGCAACGGTGAAGATGATTCCGGCTTTCACGAAACAAATCGACAGAACGATGTCAGCAACGGCGGCATCGCTTGCAGCTGGCAGTCAGCTGCTAACTTTTCATCGCCTCGATAATGCGTGGATGCAAGCTTTGGTACGCGTTTTTGGCCAGTATTCAGGATGGTCATCACACCAACAACAGTTAACATTTGAGTAAGGAGTGCTTTTCTTATGCGAATGACTGAATCGACAGTCTGACCAACGTCTCCGAGAACTTCAGATCAAACCGCGTCGTAAAGTTCCATTTGCTGCTCCCAGAGCTAATATGCCCGTTGAGACAGGTTTTAGAGTACCCAGTTGATCGGGAAGCTGCGTTCCTTGTACAAAAGGTGGAGCTGAGTGTCGTGCGCCCTAAAGTTTGTGCAACGCTCGGAAACACTTCAGATTTTAGTCAATAATTTCTCCTGTTTTGTTGAGCCTGTGCGACTTAACAACAGAAATGTTTGCTTGCAAAGATTCTGGTAATTCGTCGGACCACAGATTCCTCAGAAAAGATTCGTATATGCGTGAGTTGCGGGAGTCTGCTTCATCTTCGTGGTGTGGATCGTAGTGAGTTTATCGTATAGCTGGCAGTTGTAAGTGAGTTGCAAGGGTAGGGTCCTTTCAGAAGGCGTAATGCTCTTGGTAATGCCAGTCCCATCAGGTTCGATGCTTGTACTCCATCGATCAGTTTATTATAATACGATGAAGTCGCGTGATGACTTCGTTCGAAAGCCTGGCCGAAGGCCCGGAAATTTGTTTGGACGAGCAAAATTCCGTTTTCAAAAGATGCTCTCGCTAAAAAAAGAAACCGGAGATGTGGGTCTTTCTCCGAACTCTGAGGCACAGGGTTTGAAGCCATCTACCCGCTTTGAGTAATTTTCAGATATTCAGCGATAATTGCATGAATGGGAACTATTGAAAGCACGAAACAAACCGAATTTGATTAATGTAGGCAAACAAATAGACGCTTGATGAACAGACGAACGTAGGAAAAGAATTGCTTGTGGTTATGTTAAGAGGAGGAAATGTGCATAAAAGACCGAACTCAGCAAAATGCAAACGTCCAACTGTAATACAGAGATTTAACCTGACAAGCACAACAATCTCTGGACCAGTCGAAAGCTGTAACACTCCGCCTGATTCTAACCACAAAAATACGTAAGACAATGGAAACAATGGACAGCATGTCGACCTTGGGTATTGTCAAACACTTTGAAAATAGACTGCGCAGAGGAGGTTCATCTTGCTAGGGAATCGTAGAACTACGTAATGGTGAACATTAACAAATCGGCTTGAACGAAATGATGTCGGAAGGTGAAGGCATCATACGCGTAGAATAAAGTGCGCATAGCAAAATTATGGCAATTATCCGTTTCGAGGGATTCGGCTTGAAGGTCGTTCAAAAGGGAAAACGGTCATTTTGGCGCGAATCCTCGTTTTTTAAATATTTTTGAAAATTTTAAAATCGGAATTTCGGGCAAAGTACTCACAATGCATCAATTTTAAATAAACAGCGGTACTGCAAATATTGAAATACATCGATCAAGTGCCAAAAGTACTGGTTTGGTGATGAAAAAATTCCACCATTTTTGCGAAAATCACCCGTTATTGGCGTTAGGTCACTTTTTCAAGTCTTGTAAATGCACTTATTGCAATGTTCCAGATGGAATACGTCATTCTATAGCCTGAGAGTGCTTCATTCTGTGTGGTTTCGAAGATATGGTCGAAATGGAAATATACGACCACACGATGTTGGAATTGCATTTCAACAAGAACACTAACACATTTGATGATGAAACATGTATGACAACGTTTCCAGCTTCCTTGTCTATACGATATTTGTACTGTTTCTTCTTGTGTGGAATATTTCAGATAGATACTGGTCGACGAAATG
This sequence comes from Paragonimus kellicotti, assembly GCA_014220965.1. Lineage (NCBI taxonomy): Eukaryota > Metazoa > Platyhelminthes > Trematoda > Plagiorchiida > Troglotrematidae > Paragonimus > Paragonimus kellicotti. Next base: position 81,551 of record LOND01000782.1, on the reverse strand, counting down.
TTGCCCTTGGAAATGGCTGGAAATGACGCTATCATATGGCTGTTTTCATCTTCGGTTGATATGCAGCGGCGTGAGAAAAGGGTATTATGTCCCACTCTATCACTTGGAATCTTCAGAAGTAAATTCTATTCACTCTACTGCATTGTTTCCAACTAGATTGAGGTCGCGTGTCGTTCATACGAAACGGTATACGGAAACAGATGAACTCAAGCTGCCTGCCGATCATTGAGAGGTATACCTCTCAGCCAGTCGCGACTTGATGGTTAAAACGCCAGGTATCTATCGCGGTGCAGAAAAATACTCCGATCAATATGACAATCAACGGACTCAAAATGACGATTACCATGTACCATAGACGCTTCAACTTCAAGTTCCCATAGCTTCCCGCATGCGTTTGTTATCTATGCTGTTCATGGCGAACGTAATCGAAGGAGCAGACTTACTCTCCGCTTTCGTCTATAGCGATCTTCATTTCAGCTACTAGTGTGAATGCATACTGCATTCGCAGACGTTGTTAATAACTGTAGTTATTCAGGTTGTGGCAGCTACTGGTGTGAATACATGCTGCATTCTCGTACATCCTTCGTGGGTTGGTCAGCAATGAGTAGGGTATTTTCCTCTTTTGAGTAATGAAAACGTCTTGTTGACAGAGTCCGTTGCAGGTAAAGCCATCTAAAATTAACTCGGTAAGAAAGTGCAACAAAAACAAAAACTAGATGCGGCGGACGTCCACGTAGTCAGCAAATCGCACTGGCCTCCGTAACTCTCGACCACGTCTGTTCTGGAGACTTGGCTCCGTCGAGGTAGGCGGAGTCGCGACCGAAACCGGATCTGTACAAGTGTTAGGCAATGTTCTAGCTGTTGAGGATGTTGCTGGTCGCGAATCAATTTCCACATCAGGTACTTCTATAAACGCTGGCTTCAGTCTATCGATAGAGATAACCTCGCGTTTACCCTTGCGCTCCAACACGAAAGTCTTATCATATCGCGTGATTACGCGGAATGGACCTGTATACGGCGGGTGTAAAGGTCGTCGGGGAGTAACCGCTCGCACCAAAACGTGAGAACAAGTTGACAGACTAGGATCTACGTACGTTGGCGTCATCTGTTCCCTTGGTGGGGTTGGTCGGAGTCGTCTCATGTGTTGGGCCAACCGCTCACCGTAATCCGCGAAGTTGATGGGTCCCGTTGCGCGTGGGACAACCATCTCGCCGGGTAAACGTAAGGAGCACCCATAGACCAACTGGGCGGGGGTGGTATGCAGGTCGGCCTTCAGCGTGTTTCGGATACCTAACAAGACTAATGGCAGAACCTCGTGCCACGAAGGGTTGTTGCTAGCGGATAGAGAACTTTTCAATTGTCGATGGAAACGTTCAACTAACCCGTTGGCTGCCGGGTGGTAAGCTGTTGTGCGAATTCGACTACAACCTAGTGTGTTGAGAAGTGACCGTGAAGGCTAAGTCAAAATGTGACCCGCGATCGGTGGTCACTACCGCGGGGCAACCGAACTGGGCAACCCAACGTTCCAAGGATGCCCGTGCGACGGTTTCCGACGAGCAATTCGGAATTGGTATAGCTTCTGGCCAACGTGTAAATCTGTCTACACACGTCAAGATATACGTACACCCATTCGAGGGTGGACAAGGGGTCCGACCAGGTCAACATGTACATGGTAGAAACGCTCATCGGGAGCTGCAAAACTCCCCACTGGGGCACGCGTGTGACGATGAATTTTAGACCGTTGGCAGTGTATGCACGCTTTGGCCCATGTGCGGACGTCGCGATTGACGTTGCGCCAGACAAAGCGCTCGGTGACCATTTTGACTGTTGAACGTATGCCTGAGTGAGACATGTTGTGCAACGTGTTCAAAAATTCGGCGGCGAAAAGCCAGTGGAATAACCGGACGAGGGATGCTTTTTGAAGTGTCAACATACTAATCATCCCTTTCTGATGAGTTCATGGGAACGCTCTCTAGCTTAAGGGAACTGGACCGACGAAGTTGTTCTATTTCCGGATCGTTGTCCTGTGCAGCTGCGATCGCTGTCAGATCGACTGAGCTGTCTGCCGTGCTTATTGTAGCATTGATGCGCGAGAGAGCATCGGCGACTGGGTTCGCAATACCTGAAATGTGACGGATATCGGTCGTGAACTGAGCGATATAATCTAAGTGTCGGGTCTCCCTGGGGGAGTACCTGTCGGTTGTCGAGCGTAAGGCATACGTTAGTGGCTTATGGTCTGTGAAGATGATAAAATCCCTGCCTTCAAAGACGTCGAAAATGGCGGATGCTGAGATATACCGCTAATAGTTCCTTTCCGAAAGCACTATACCGCGACTCAGTTGGTTGCAAACGTTTAGAGAAAAAGGCTAATGG
>LOND01000782.1:47310-78676 GCA_014220965.1 Paragonimus kellicotti | reverse complement strand
ATCCTGCCACTGATGTACTCATCAGTTATTGATGAACCACTGGGGTAAACTACTGAACTACAAGAAATTTCAAAATGCCCGCGACGAACTTTGGTTGATTTAAACACACAGTTATCAAAATTTAGCTTAAACTTTCCCTTGTTATATCCAATTCAGATGTGTAGATATTTCATTACAAAAGCGACCTGCAATGATTAGGTTCAACCGCTCTGTGTATAATAGTTTGTCCCGTCTTGAGTGTTACAACGGCACCTTGAGGCGCTTTAGTGGTCACAGTTTGTCGTAATCCTGGCTGCATCTTCTAAACGTTCGTCGCAACCGCAAACTTTCAAGAGCCACACGTCACCCACAACTGCAGGTGATGAAAACAAAAAACCCTCCGGCAAAAGTAAGCCATGTTAGCTATAGTTACATGGTTGGGGCATATGGGCGTAGTAATAAAATGTATAAAGTACATGAGGTCAGATACACTGTAACGGGTACTAACTGAGTGTATGTTCCCTTTATATTGCCAAAACTATGGACTATACCCTGATACACTCAAATAGGATTCATTCTTGTGAGTTTGTATTTTTTAAGAAACTGCGAAGTGCTTTCTTACTAATCCTGCCTACATTTGGTGTTCCCAAAGAGCACCTTACGGAATTTTGCAGACAGCAATGAGTGAAGTAGTAATTCACTTTTAATCGTCCCGAGCAATACGCACGATCCTTGGGTAAACACCCTGGACGCTCAGAAAAACCCTATTATGGACCATATAATGTAAGTCGACGCCGTACAATCACGGGTGGTTCCCAAAGACTTTCTGGACTTTGTCAGTAAGTAACATCCGTAGCCCAGTTCTGGGGGTACTTTTTCCACTGTAAGTGATCCCATGGGATCACTGACCCACAAGAAACCCCGTACTCAAGTGCTATCGCTTTCGAAATTATTATCGTTTTCCGTAACACTACACAAGGCTTCCTCACCTAATCATTCTGTATCCATCAGCTGGATTCACTTGGAATCAAAACGTTACGCGTGTCTCCTTTGGTTGTTTCTGCGGATGCACTTTGTTAGAACCGAAACGGGATTTGAGTCCATCCAGGCAAATCTTGGCCAACGGAACTTGTACTCATTAACCCAACTACAGTTCAACCACCGGGTACCCACGCGACCAGTGTGGCAGTTTTCTCTGTGCTAGTTACGTGATGAGTAATACGGTGGGTTAGTACGAAGGGTTAATGAGTGAAACGGCAAATTATGTTATTATTAAGACAGACGGTAAGCAACAATTTATGTAACTCAAGAGAAAGAATAACGGATGTATGGAAAAGAAATAGTCTACAACCCGAAATTGTCAATGTTACGCTTGAAAATTGAACAATTGCGCAAGCACTAAATCTTCTGGGAAAGCATTCCAGCGATCTGTGACTCCTCGAAAGGAATGGAGTTCAGTCTCCACGTGGTCGGACTGAGGATTGCTCAACTTTAACGGACGTCCGCAAAAAACCTTTGGCCGTTTTAACACAGCTCAGAGAGGCCGGCATCAATGTGGTGGGCGAGTATGTGGTTCTTGAAGATCATATCGTCTCGTAGTTGCCGATGAATCGGCGAATGTGTGTCCAGTCTTCCAGGCATTTAGGAATACGAAAAACCTCTCAAATCGCGTATCAGGCGGATGCTCATGCAAACTGGTCGACTCAATGAAACCTTATTGTTGATCACATGTTGAGTTCACCTGGGCGCAGTAGTGAAGATGCAGTATAGCAATCGCAGCAAATAGCTCACAGAACACATCTCTCAGCATCCCGAAAGCTGAACGAACCGTTTACAGCACACGAAAACCTTTGCTGATGGTCTGGTGTTACGGGGTTTGGTTTCAGCACAAACTTTGCATTGAGCGGTGATCCGTTTGACATCCTCGAGGCTGAAGGGTAGATTGCGTGCACGGACTAGATGGAACATACGGGTACATCCAGGGTGACAATGATTCATGAAGTGTTTTTAGATCGATAGCATGAGTAACAGAGCAGTTAAAGTTGCGCGACAGAGTATCAGCCACACGATTATCAGAGCCAGGACGGTAAAGAATGTCATATTGAAAGTTGGAAAGTTCCAGTCGCCAACGTTGTATTTTCTCGTTCTTGATTTTCCCTGTCTGTTTTTGATCGAACATAAAGGATACGGAGCGCTGATCTGTGATGAGTTTAAAATGGTGACCCAGAAGAAAATGCCGCCACTTTTTTAAGCTTTCTACAATAGCGTAGGCTTCTTTCTCGACAGAAGAATGCTTACATTCGGATGGTGTTAAAGTTCTGGAGAAAAATGCAACTGGTCGTCCATTCTGGTTTAGCGTTGCGGCGATGGCGATATCTGATGCGTCAGTTTCAACTGTCAGGGGCACTCTGGGTTCAACAGTAACGATCATTGAGTCTTGAATCTCTTTCTTAAGATTGATAAACGAAGTCAGAGCCTCTTCGGGAAGAGGAAAGGTCTTATTTCTGACGAGCACACTGATTTTGTCTGAAAATTGTGAGATCCATTGAGAGTAATAAGCAAACATACCGATAACTCTCTCTTGTGCTTTGAGATTTGACGGAGCTGGTCGGAGACGTTCCGGATCCGGTTTAATGACACCTTTTGAGAGTTCATAACCCAATAATTTGATGTTGCGCGTCCGCATAACACTTTTTTGTTCATTAAGAGTGATTCCGTACTTGCGAGCGATGTTGAAGAATTGTGTGAGATTACGATCATGATCTTCGTTTGAATTGCCGCAGATAGTCAGATTGTCCAAGTAGGCGAAGGTCCCAGACAATTTCTCTCGTTGGATGATATTGTCGATAGTACGCTGGAACGCTGCCACACCATTGGTGACGCCGAAGGGAATACGAGTGAATTGATAGAGACGGCCAGCTGCTTCGAAAGCAGTGTAGATCTCTTCCGTCTTGATGGGTATCTGATGGTACGCATTCTGGAGATCAAGAGTACTGAATACCTCATAACGAGAAATTTTCCCAATAAGATCGTCAATCCGGGGTAAAGGGTAGGCGTCTAGGTAAGTGAACCGATTGATTGTCTGGCTGTAGTCCACTACCATTCGACGCTTCTGCCGTTCGTTAGACGTCACCAAGACTTGGGCTCTCCAAGGTGAGGCAGAAGGTTCAATAATCCCGGCGTTCAACAGTTTTTCAGTTTCAGACTTGATAAAGAGTTCATCGGATAAACAATAGCGCCTGGATTTGGTGACCACTGGCTGACAGTCAGGCGACAGATGTTGAAACAGAAACGGCGGAGTAACAGAAATAGCAAGCATGTTGCAAAGTGAAAACGGTGGCTCAGAGCCAGAAAAAGGTATTTCAACGCATTTATGTCTTTTGAGGAAGTCATGTCCTAGTAATACATCAGTACACAGGTTGTTGAGAAGTGACAGTTTGATAGAGTTGTATGACAGTTGTTTGAAACGAATAGAAACGAAACAGTGACCGAGTGTGAAACTGGATAAACTGGTAGATGCCATAGTGATCCTTTGACAGGAAGAATGGATTTTCCATTTATGTGCCCGAACAACAGAATGAGATATGTAGCTTTCCGAACTGCCTGTGTCAATGAGAGCCTGTAACCGAATACCGTTCACGTAAATCTCAACGACAGCATCTGACAAGCACGCGGGAGCCGCTGCAACTGTGATAGACGATAATACAGATTCCGATATTGCAGCAGAATGTATAGTCTTAGAAGACTGACACACCCGTTCGTAGTGCCCTTTCTTTCCACAGCGTTTGCAGACAGCATCACGAGCTGGACACTGCCTTCGCGGATGCCGACGTAATCCACAGAAATAGCACAAAGAGCCATTCTGTTTTGGAAAGTTGCCTGTGGCTGCCGTACATTCGATGTCATATGCCTTTGGGACGAGCGTTTGAGGGTACTCAATAGCTTGTGGGGACATGGTGCAGGAGAGTTGTTGATTGTAAGAGAGTGATTGCTGTTGGGCTAGTTCCAATTGTCTAGCTACATCGAAGGCTGAAGTGAGGTCCAAGGATTTATATTCGAGTAGTCGCTGACGAATAGAATGAGAGTTCAAACCACGAATGAATGAATCACGAATAAATTCTTCACGATACAATTCAGCAGAGACTGCTTGGAAATCACAGTCCGAGGCCAACGTTTTGAGTTTCTGAAGGAATTCGCTCAGACTTTGCCCGTTCTCTTGCTTAGCAGTGGATAGGACATGCCGAGCAAAAATTGTATTTTTTGGTTGAATGTAGAGATTCTGGAGTGTACACATGGCTGTTTTGTAGGAGTCACATTCCGCGATGTTTGTATACAGATGAACTGACATAATTAACGAGAGTAGACAAAGCGTCTATTTCAAGCGATTTTGCAGCAGAAAGGAAGTTCTCGAATGTCTTCCGCCAGTGAAGCCACTGATCAGTTGCAGTAGGCGAGTGAGGGTCGGCGTCGAAACGATCACGAACCACCGATGTATTGCCTGTCTATGATGATGATGATTCCACGTCACTGGTGGTAAGCGGCGACCCGAGCCTCGTTAACTTCTTGGCAAGCCCACAGCCGTTGAGGATGAATGAATGATTGGAGCGCAAACGGTGGGTAGCTGTGTTAATTATATGACGACTTGCTGGCGCTATGCGATCGCGGTTAGCAGGTTTCTAAGTTTGGTGGTGGCACTGTCCAGCTTGTAAGCGACGCAGCATATCTCGTAACAACAAGGGACCCGTACCGTTAAGGGTGAATCCTTTGGTTTTCACTTGAACAACCTTAGCGCACGTGTTCTGTCCCCTCCATATTCCCTTATAATCCTTAAGAAACAAATCTCTCAAGTAACGGTTTTCGGAAGTTCTCTTGAGGTAACAATGCACGAGGGTTATTTTACGCTACAAAACTGAAACCAACCACCTTGTTTTCCAAGTGTTCTTTCCGTAAAATTCTTCGTCAGAGGGCGTCTTCTACCCATTGGTGTAAGTGAACATTTAACAGAAATACGCCCTAACACCTTCCTTGGCCGTGTTACGTGTGGTATACAGCCGCTGGTATTAGTGTCATGAAGGTAACTGTGCTACATATGCTGTCTTACCTTTATTCACTGCCCGGTTGTTTGTAATGTGCAAACACTTTAACACTGATTGTTTGAGCATGTAATTTGGGGTTTCGGGATTAAAGTTTCGCCTTTCTCCTTCCTGTAACTTTCAAGTTAAGGTTTAATTTATGGTTGTGTGCCACCTATGCAATAGTGTTTAATTTGGCCAGCGGTGGATTGAGACAAAGTTGAACTGCTGTGGTTACATGAGAACCGCCCTTGCTATCAATCACAAAAATCCCGATACGCTCCTTTATGTCTTGTTCGTGCATTCAAAGCCCTGGGAAATTGGTTTGCAATCGAACGGTGTGTAAGGTCGCCGTCATATTCCGTTTTCTCATTGCCCAAATATAATGAGGTTGTGCGCGACAGTTTATCAATCCTATTAACCTTCATCTTGACGCTTACCCTAAGGTCCTACATCACGGGACGTGATGAAGACCAAGCCGACACCTGGATTGAATTAAACAACGAACTGACAATGTGCTTGATGGGTTACTCAGTGCAGGTGTATCGGTGTATTTGTGTTATCCAAACACGCTTGAGGTTACTCTCCACTAATTTTTTCACACACGGCTCCTACTAACCTGAAATTTTGTTTACGACCCTCGGGTTTCACGAAAATCACAACTTGGACTAGTCTGAAGCACGGAAGTGAACGTGACCAAAACTGATATTGTGTTGGTCGTTGTAACGGGGTTGTGCATTGATAAGGTGATCGCCATAGGGATTAGAAGAGCCCTTTACAACTTCTTTGAAGAGTAGTCACTGTGTGAGAAGGGATCGTTGTGAGAGTAAAACCGTATAGTGGTAACTGTCAGAAAGTTCACACGCCATCGAAGCCTGTGGGATGAAATCAAAATGCTCTATCCGTCCCGAAGGTACACTGGCAAACTTCGTCATTGCTGACACGGTATTTCCACTACACGCCGCCAATGTTTCTGAGACATCGATGCCCGAAAACGGGTACCTCTTCCCCACGAGTGGACCGGGTTTCGAAGCCGTACCGTAGGACCCCCGTACATTGGGATTGTAAATTTGACCTTTCACAGAAAAACAGGGATCATGTGGACACAACACATGGCGTAAGTTGGCAAACACCATCCGAGCCTTGTTAAGCTATTTGCGATCCCATCAGACATTCTAACAGCGTTGACACAGTTCTTAAGATAGGTAAACTTCTCGACTGCTCCCAGCTGTTCACTACCAGGGGTGAGAGCAGGCGCGGAATTCTGCCAGTTTCGTAACGGTACCTTTCACTTAGTAAGTGCAAAGGTCATACCAAACTGACGAACTGATGCCTCTAATCTGTCTAAGATGTTCTGGGCTCCCTGTGAACCCTCGCAGATTAGGGCGATGTCGTCTGCATACTCTATGTCTCGAAGTCGAGTGTCTGGGAGCAATTCCACACCACCATATTCGCAGTCTGTTGGGGCACACTTCAGGATGTCGTCTACTGCAAGGACCAGTAGGAAGGGAGAAGCCGAACAACCTTGTCGCGTCCCACTTGAGATGCTGAAGGTCGGCGATATGCTGTCATAAACCCTAACCCTGTCTGAGACCTGGCAGCAAATTGCTTTCAGGATGTTCACATACTTCTCAAGCACATCCTTCGTTGACAGACAGTCTCACGGATATGTTCTTCACGCGTTTCACTTAGTTTACAGAGTACAATGAATGTGACCAACGTTGACGCAATAGAAATAGGACTAATCCCTTAATGATTTGCACACGGAGTGCATGAGCCCTTTTTGAAAATGGAGACGATGTTAACCAAACCAGTCATTTAGGAAAACTTCACCGATCAAGAGTTTATGGAGCAGTCATCAGCTCCCTAACTGAGGCTAGACCTCCATCTACAAAAAGGGCGAGAGAGAGTTTGTCTGGGTCGGTGCCTTGTGACGTTTCAGGAACTTGATCTCAAGAAATACTTGTTTCCGAGGGCGGAGAAACATCAGCATACCAGTGAGCACAGACAGGGCCCGAATTTGTAGTCAGTAGCTCGGGTGGCCAGTCGAACTGTTGTTGTAAGTGCTCAGCTCACTGTCTTAAGCGTCGTTGCAAGCTATGGATAGGCTAATCGCTGGCTTTGCTGATTACATCACTCACACCTGGCTGCCAGCTAGAAAAGGTGTCCTGTAGTACTTCTTAGAAAAGTGGTTGCTGTGAGGACTCTTTCTTTTGATAAGGGTTCGTTGTGGGGGTAAAACTGTATAATGATAACTATCAGAAAATCCACAAGCCAAAGGGAATTCCCAATCTCCGGTTTCCACATTCTTATTCAATCTAAACGAATCAACGGTGGACCTCTTGTGACACTCATCCACATTGACGTGCTATCCAGTGAGGGTTTGATCGACCTGGATTATACTGGTCGCAGGGTACTGTTTGATTATTCCTAGGAGAAGGTTGTCAGATATTGTTTCTTGTTTTACCCTGTTCTTTGGGACGCTATTCTGTAAGTGGTTCTCCAAGGATACAGCTTGGACTTAACAATGAAGTTTTGGAGATTATTAACTGACCTATCTACCTAGATGAGTGTGTTTAAAACGACGGAATGGTGGTGAAATTGGGGCTTGCACTTCGAAGACCTGGGCAGTCTTCTTTAACTTGCTGCACCTTTGATATCAACACTATTCTTTTCATGCTTCAGAGTCGCATATGTAAGTCTACAGTTTGTATAGTTTCACTTTACGACCGTCAAACATTGTAATCAGGATTTTAGAACATTAAGCACATTGGGACTTGATTGTCACCGCTTGCTTTCAATAATATGCATCAACCAGCGTCAGCAGGTAAATTACGAAGTTTAACGACAGGTTTATACTATTAGGATTGAAGAAATCCACCTTTTCATTTCTTAGAGATGCGTAAAGGTAAACTGCTTAGTCATTGAGAATGCCAACTTTGTTTTTTTTTTACCGTGTCATACGCTTCATCGAATCTTTCATTGGCTAGTTCATTACACGCGGTGATCAGTCGATGGTTTTGTCAGCGGAAACGGAAGATCATACTAGCAGACAGGAAGCTCAGGCCTTATTCTGCTTCCGAGCTGGGCATCTTGTAGTCCACGTAGCCTCGTGGTGGAGATATTAAGGAAAGTGCCAATTGCTTCGTCTTAGTGGCCAAGTTATCGTCGTCTTACTGACTCGTCTGCAAATGGGAGATAGGTGATGCTGCAGTCCAGTGAAAACCGCAAGACGTCTTTCTAGCAAACGCTACTTTATTGTTACTTATCGCTCGGTCGTTTATTCGCCCGGTATCAGCCAATCAAGTCACATCCTGTCTCTTATGTTTTTTAATTAGCGTCTCTTGTCATGATTGTGTGGCAGTCAAGTGCTAATGTTCACCACTGGCACCCGGTAAACGTGTGGTCTAGCTCAACACAACCGGACGCGTCCCAGGCTGAGGATTGGGGAATGGTCTTCCAAGTGGGGGCGAAATAAGCTGGCTTCTCCCGGCGAATAAGCAGTCGCGCACAATGAGCGGTAGTAATACCAGAGTGTGGGGGATTCTTGGTTGACAGTCGGGTCTCCTGTAAGATGCCACATAAGCTGTTTGACGGTATCTCGACATGACGTACGTCACCTCGACACAAAAAGGTTTCCACTTGCCCCAACGGGAGTACATGGGCTCCTGGACAGCATGCAGTCCGTCTGGCTTGCCGTACATATGGCGTACTGACATCTCCAGTCTCCGCCAACCATGGACAACTCCCAAGAAAGGCGTACGAATCACCTCGGTGATCACCGGCTCCAACGGGTACGCAAGGTGTGCCGGGTACCTTAAATGTTGGACCTCCATTCGAAGGGCGTATAAACCAATTTGGTCACCGCCCCCGGCAACAGGAGGCATGCGTCTCAACAGCCTGTCGATCTTGGACTCTCTGGCTGGACAGATCTACCACATCAGATCCGCCTTCGTTGGTGAATCCTCGAACTGCTGCGCTGCTTCTGTCACCAAATCAATCTGTCTTTTTCTCTCACTTTTTCCCTCAAAAACTCTACTTGGTTACCCCCCGTTTTCGAGCACACATTAGAGACCTACATCATTCGCCACTCGTGACATAAATCATAATCAGAATAATAGTGTACCAAACACCAATGTTCCGTTGCCTGGAGGAAACAAGCCTTTATTGGCCCTACGAACATCACCTGGGCTTGCCACCTTTAATGTTCGAACACTTAAGCAAATAGGTCATCAGGCAGCTCTCGCTCGTACTCTAAAGACCCTTGCCATCGATATCTGTTGTCCTGCTGAAACACGGCCTCAGGACATCCTCGTCGTGAGTAGGCCACGTTTCCAAATCACAGAGGGAGGCAGCATGCACACAAGCATAACGTACCCTTCCTTTTTGCGACAACGGGACGTCTTTTTGACGCCACAGATGGTACTTGTTGGCATGGGCAGTTCGTGCTTTTTTCCCCGTTGATATATCATGGTCAATTTTGAAAACCGGCAGGATTGCGCTACCGAAGTGTGTGATACTGTCCACAATCCCAAGTCGATTTACTGCAATACAGAACGTAGGAGTGAGGATACCCCAGTCTTGAAGGCAACACTTTGCACTTTGAAGGTGCGAAACGCATTCCATACAAACCAGTTCGGTCATTCACCTTGTTCAGCATGGTCTGCATGTCTTTGGCAGATGGGCTACCTAAGACAGTGATTCGCATACTCCATGTCGGTCAACCTAGCGCCAGGAAGAAGCTCAACACCAAGCTCACTGGATTCCTCAAGCGCACCCTCCAGAATGTCGTCCATGACAAAATTGAACAGGAAAGGGGAAATCGGACACCCTTGACGAACACCACTAGAAGTGATGAACGCCCGAGACAGCTGTCCATAAACCCTCACCCTGCTTGCAGAGTGAGCATACAGTGATCTCAACAGATTCACGTATTTCCCTGGTACTCCCTTGCGAAGAAGACAGTTCCAGAGAACGTTACGAGCAACCGAATTTAATGCAGGTTTCAGGTGTAAAATTACCACGACCGTCGACTGCCTGTAAATGTTGAAGCTCTGAGATACGTCACAGGTTGAAAATGTAATCAATGCAACCCGCCCGTTATTCACGAGCGAGCCGACGTAATATAAAGCCAGTGAGTAACTTGAACGCAACAGGCATCAGACGGTTGCCTTATTGGTTATCCCGTAGAAGTCGGGCCCACTTTTTGAAAACGGGAATTACTGTTGTTAAGCACCAATCACGAGGTTTTCAGTTTCGCAAACCGTCTGTAGAAGCTCTGTCAGTTCTGATATTAACTTCTCACTATCCTTAAAGAGGGGAGAGAGGAGATCTGGTACAGGATCCTTGTTACGCCTCAGTAATTTGATGCTCCAGGACCACTTCTGTTCCGACGGAGAATCGTCTGGAACGCAATAACTGACCATTCGGGTCCCGTCGTTTACATGGTCTTCAAAATATTCAATCCACTTGTCAAGTCGACGTGATTGATTGGTGATAAGTGAACCATCTTTTTCACATATGGTCTCACACCGACTCGACGACCAGTACAACCACGGATCAGGGAAAAAAGCCTTCTGCAATTCCCAGATAAAAAGAGCCGTTCCTATTGTTTCGACTGTTCGACCAAGTAGTGTTCACGGTCTTTGCGCAAGCTTTTAGTCAGCTTGCGTTTAAGTTCTCGACGGTCGTCATCATATTCAGAACCAGGTGGGATCGAGCGACGCTTGTTCATAAGGGTTACCGACTTGACAGAAATCCAATTTTACTTCAACTGCACAACTTATTCGTAAACTGTCATTCATTCACAAAGGACTTGAACCTTGCCAGAAGCACTGTGGTTCAGGTTGCCGCCTCTCCGGAACATGCCTCTACATTACAAACTTTCATAGCTACTCGTAGTGTTCGTTAGGTTCTCTCACCTGACTCGAACTGGGCAACTTGTTCACCAACGCCTTCTGGTAAGCGTTCTTTACACTCTCATCGCTCGAATGCCAGTTAATTACTTTGCATTTACGAGTGTATGTCCTCTGGACAAATGACAAAACAAACACAGTCACGCAAAACAGCACGATCCGATTCCGTGTGGTTACTCCGAAATACATGACAGTCGTAAACAGAGTTACACTACTTGTAACCGAGTGCTATATAATCGACGTGCACAGGTCGGTCTTCATAAGGCACAGTGTCTCTTAGATAAAAATACAGTGCTCGAAATAGATAAACCGTGGGATGCGTATGAATGCCTCAAATTTTCATAAATTTCTGTGCATTGTGCCCGGACACCACGTACCACCCAACCGCCTCCCGTCTGGAGAAAGACGACCAAGTCGAACATTCAAATCTCCAGCTGGTATACTGATCTCAGTGTTCAATCTATTCCATAGGGTCGACGAGGGTGTCCTATAAGGCATTCTTGATAGCATCTGAACAACAATCTGCTGGAGCATGCGTAGACATAGTGAATACCCAACGTCTTTCTGATTTGCGTTAACAGACTCTAACCAATACACTGAGTGTGACAGCGCAGAATCGACTGTGCTTTATATATATATATATATATATATATACAGATATATATATACGCAGTCAGTAGTACGACATACAATCCTATGGGTGCAACTGTTTTTCGTCTGACTGCTCCCCTTTGGCCTGTCTGACTAGGTTATACCTGGAAGGACCGAAGTCCTAGTCACTGTAGCCCTCTGGATCGTTGCCGTGCACCAAACCTGACCACCACATCAAGGTAGCAAAACACTTCAAGGTTATCCCTATCATAACAATCTTTGTCGTGGCCACACTTGAACGATTGTTTGCAGTTGCGCGAATGTGCTGGGTCATTGTCATCTTAAAGTGTTCCTTGATTCTAGGAGGTGAATGTTGGACATGAGTATTGTCGTTTTGTGTCGGTTTTGGTCTGACCGGCACGCTGACCGTTGTAAACATGTCTCTCCCTGCTTTTCCAAGAGTTTGTACGCGTGTCTTCTTATACTAACGAATTGTATGGTTTTCTGCACAAAACAAGTGCTGTGCCTTATCAAGTGGTAAATTTCATGGTAGGAAATTTTTTCGAGTTGTTGATCCCGTTTAACCTGTAGGTTTTCCTTTTTTCCTATTTCTGTTGTAGGCATTCGCGCTTTCTTTAAACATATTTCATCCTCCAAACGTCACAGTCGTTCAGAAGCAGACGATTCTTCGAACTCTTCCTCCGTCCGAGTCCATTTAGGTCCGTCCTCACTGCCCCTGACTGTTCACCGCATCAGCCTGAATCAGACGTTGAGCCCTGTCGATTCTGCTAGTACGGAAATTGATAAAAAATCGGTCTCTGCGTGTTCTGTCGGCGACGGTAGTTCATTTGACCGCGCTTCTTCTGCGAATCAGTCAGGGGACAGCTCGACAACAAAGTCGACCACTACAGGTAGATCCTCATCATCATGTGCACACAGCGCCTCTGTGGTTACTGTTGAGTCTCGGCGAAGGCATCAGTCTGAAGCCCGTGCGATAACCGGTTCTACCTCCCCTAAGACGTAAGTTATAGAATAGTGCATTATACCTCTAGACTGAGGTTTTCCCATTCCAATCACTCATTTGCATTCGTTGTACACAGTTATTATCTACATTTCGTTTGAATAGACGATGAAATTGGGTAGGTGTGCGAGGGCTTGTTTGTCTGTTATAATCTGTCTCGTTTGGATCTAGATCTAATTCGTCATGATTGTAATCATCTGGCTGAGAACTGTTTTATTTTTGTTTCAGGCTCTTGAACCTTGGAGTCTTTGCTTTTGCCGTGGTTCACCATTGACCCAAATGTACCCATATTTACGAAATATGCTTTGCCAGCCACAAGAGCATTTGTTTTCAACGGTATATCTTAGGTAGTTCTGTCTTTGCGTTACCAATTATCATTGTAAAATACTTTGAGAAGGTGATTTTTACGAAAAGGCAGCTGACTTAAGGTCTGGCATGGTTCACCCTGTGATCTATCACAAACATTGTTAGTTTCATATCTAGGCTTGTTTATATAGAGTTTTCGTTTTTTTCTTTGTTGCGATTAGGACCCTCGACAACCATGTGCTTACATGTCTTACATACATCTTTTGCGTCTGTTCTAATGTAACAGTGCACCACCTCCAACTGTTGAATCCAGTCCCCGCTTGTGTATACCACGACCAACTTTGCAGACGACTCCCGGCACGCGAAACACCGTCCAAACTTCGTCTCCGTTTGCTCCAACAGCACAAACAACAACCTCACTCATCCCTTCTGTTATTGTTTCTTCTTCGCAGGTGAGATCGGTTCAATGGTTCGTGTGTATGCTGTTAATTCATCTTTCTCAGTTTTTCATTTTCTCTCGTCTAATGCCGAATGGAGTCATTGTTGCTATCGATTTCCTTCTGCTGAATATGCGCCTAAGTGTTTGGGTACTTTGGTCTCGTCGCTTACACTCATGGTTCAGTATATCACAGGATGATAGATCGAAAGTACTTATGTTTTCATCGCTGTTTTTCATTTTGTCAGATGAGAGCTCACGTTACACTCCGCACTAGACGTTAAGCACCTTATCGGACATGTTCTTTATTAGCTGAATGTGGTTTCCACAAACTGTCAGTGTATATCTTCTTTATTCATATTTTTGTGTAATTGTCAATAATTTGTTGAATTTAATTTGCTGATTGGCTTTTGGACCAGGTCATTGTGACTTTGTGATTCGTTTCTCTCTTTCGCAAGGGATAGTTATCAATAACACGAAGTACTTAGTGTTGTTCTCTTATCTGGCAGCTACACGCCATTAGACTGTTGCATGGTTTTTTTTAATTGGCTGTTCAAAACCGTCAGTGTACGTTGATTAGGCCTTTTGCACGAACGACGTATATTTTGAAAAGAATAAACATCCAGAATCCTTACATTTTGTGTGAAAGCGATGTACTACTTGTAGGTTTTTCGCAAGAACACGTCTAAGCTTATCGACATGAGAATGTGTGCTGGTTGGATGAAACAAAGCAGAAAGATTGATGTAAACGTTCATTGCTTTCTAGATCTGTGCTTGTAATATTGGTCGTCCCCCACGTGTGTGCCCAAAAACAAACACTCCACCTCCCACATCCACTTGAAACCCGAGCAAGCATGAACCACTTGACACCGACGAATGCATGTCTCATGATAGGCCCGTGTGACACTAACGCATTCACCAACACTCCCATCCCCCTCCAGTAGACTGTGGTCCGTACCACTTCTGTGGTACCTATTTGACTCGTTATAATTTCTCTATGTAACTCGCACTTACCTCCATGTAATTGTAAAAGCCTGATGAGAATGACCGAAAACAGCTGTTTGCAAAATTGACTTCTTATAATAAGAAAATGCCAGACTCATTTATTCCTATTGTTGCAAATTATTCATGTGCACTTATTAGTGAAGTTGCCACCGGAAATAATTTTTCCGGGGATGTGTTGTAGCACCAATGAAAGTGTTTTTTTAGTGTTCACTTGGCTCTTCCACAATAATTTGGGATGATCTATGTGCGCTTTGTCAGGCGTCAAACGTTACTTTCAATGTTGTGTGCGCAAATACGACTTTACTTCTGTCAACATTTGCCTGAACACAAACAACCATTCTCACGCGTAATTCGAGGAATTTCTTTTTAATGTTCTACTCGAGACGTGTTTGAAAGTTGACTAGCTGGTTCTTATAGATTTGATAGTTTTCACTTTTTGAATATCTTTAAAATTCTTTGTTTAAACAGTAAATCTGCCATACACCTGGACAACTTAGTAAGGTAGTGTCAGTTGGAACCAGCTAATTTATTAAGGCCCTTTATTAGAATGTCCTACCTTTCATAACTATATCATAATACGTCAAGTGTAAATGCACAGCACGTTTACTTGTTTGTTTGGTCTTTGCATTGTCACAACTGACATTGTTTGAGGAGTAATGTCATTATGGTTCTTGGGTTGGTTGTGCTGATCTGGTCTCCTATACCTGACTGTTCCACCAGCTTTCAAAAAATTTAACAGTATTGGAAAACAGCATTTCACAATGTTGCTTACATGGTACCACTACTTGCAAAGCTCATTTGTAAGTGTGAGTGAGAGTGGACAAGTCTAACACTGCAGGCGATCGAAAATGGATCCCAAAATATCCTGTAATCACTCGCTAATTTTCGATGCATGGGTAATGTTTAATGAAGTGTAGCATACTTATCGGACTTATCTTTTCTAATCGCATACCGCCGGAATACTGTACTGACTACATTCCTCAATGCTCTACGAATGTTTACGAGTATAATCACAGCATGTTTGCGGTAATTGTGCCTGAATTCGGGTGTTTAACGAAAAATAGTCTATAGGACTATACTCTGTTTGGATAATTTTGTTCTGATTTCCCGTTGAGCATCGTTAACGTTTGCTCGTAGCTATCGAATTCAAATAGATTCTCTAGCCAACCTGTTTGGAAAACCAGCACTATATCTTCTCAAATTCAAGAGACAGAACTGTAACTTCAATTAAAAATCACCGACCAACAGACTGTCGAGACTGGCTACGGGATCGGTTGGCGCAACATGTAGGGCGACTGAAGGATGCACACTGCCAGTATGTTCTCCCACTCCGTAAGCGAGTTGCTCGTTGAACACGGCCAGTGTCTGGTCGTCCGATCGATACGTTTTTGGGCGTGAAGTGTCATAAGATCCAAAGTGCTCCGCTCATCCACTTTTGACGCGCAGCTACATCAGCGGTTGTTAGGTCACCGTTAAATCTCTAATGGTGTCCTTGATGGGTAGGTGACCAAAAAGTATGAACAAATGTGTCGATTTCACTATTACTTTTAAGAGCCGCGACCACAATCATGAACCGTTTGACTGGGAAAGTACAGTGTATGCCCTAACAAGATTTCAAGATGACAACTAGAATCCTAGACAGATGGGGATCTGTGATAAGGTTAAGAACACTTGGGTTAAACTCAGTTAGTTTCCGTATTCTGTTCAGTTTGAGTTCCAGTCAGTGTGATTAATCGTCGTTCGTAAGAGGCAAAACCGGATAACTCGAATTCACTGAGTATACTGATTCTTCTGCTACGACCAGACATTGATCATGTTCATCGAGCAACTCGCTCACGGAGTGGGAGAACATACTGGCAGTGTGTATCCTTCAGTCGCCCTATGTGTTGCGCCAACCGATCCCGTAGCCAGTCTCGACAGTCTGTGATTTTTACTGCAAGTTACAACTATTCTTCTTGAAGCTACAGTTCTGTCCTCTTGAATTTAAGGATATATTGCTGGTTTTCCCAATAGGTTAGCTAGAGAATCTGGGTAAATGTGAACCTTCCACACAATAAAAGTGGCACTTTCTCCTCGCAGATGAGCATTTTATCATCCGCTTCTAAGTTTGAGCTCTGGGGGGATTCCCCTTCATTTACAAACCATTCTGCTGTAATCCTTACATATTTCGCCACTATTTTAATAACTTACGAGCGTTGATGTCTTGTGCCCCGTAGGCAGGTATCACACTCTAGCTCACAAGTTTGCGCTATTTCGTATGGGAGACTTATACAAGATAACAAACGTGCTCATGCAACACATTCGAATGAAGACAAGAGCAACGTAACTGACTACTCAGCAGGTGGCTTGGCAATTGAATAATTGATCACAATGAACCAGAATTACTGCTCACTCTGTATCTGTATAGTGCCTCGTTTGAGTTCACACTGAATGCAGTTCCTCAAAGATGTCCTATCTGGTATATATGTGCATTGTTCTCATGGTGAACAATACATCCTTATGAGAACTGGCAGATTACTGAAAACCGTAAGGATAATCTACACGAAACATAAATCGCGCTTCCCCGGCGATCCACGTATAATGGTTACTGAATTGAACAAATTTAAGTGTCATTGTTGTGCTCGCATCGGATTTTTTTCTTCAGTGGCTGGCAAATCTAATGAAATGAGACTATCTCGTGCGTCTGCCAGTTGATGTTATCAGTCCGTCTTGTTTACATTTCATGATGCACGTGAAACATTCACAGCATGAGTTTCCGTGAGTTATGTGGTGGTTGACAGGTTAGTAAGAGCGGATCAGTTCGTCTTTTCCAGCGCATACTGTTTTTGAAAAATTTAACTATATCTGGTATCTGGGCTGGACCAACTTATTGATCATTAGAGGATGGTACAACGATATGTTATATTACCTTTCACCTTAGAACTATACATTAGCGTGTTGCAAGCCAAAAATAACGCATGCACTCACTACGAGATTTCAGTTTGTGATTACGTGCAGAAAAGACCTATCTGCTTTTTAAAGATTGAAGTTCAGATGGACTGGCTACGCCTGCTCACATAACTGACCCTGTATCACAAGTCAGTTTCTTTTAAACTGATTAAGTGTAGTTGGTTAGTGGGATATGTTGTACACAAAACATCACCAGGTCCACTTGAATGATCATGGGCACACGCAACTGCTGTACCTCACTTTCACTGATCCGCTGAATGCCTTTGTTCTCTTCAGCAAAATCGGTCTGCCTACACAGCTGTTCAGTCTTGCGTAACTATCTAAGCTGTTCAGGATTGTCCTGTCGTTTCACAAGAACATGGCGGATATGGAATCAGGCTCTCAATTTGTACCTTACTTCTTCCCTCATTGTCGCCGTCTGTTGCTCCAACCTATTCGTCCGTAGCATTTTTGTCGTTATCGTGCGCCTTTCAATCTCATCCTGAGTTTCCTTGATTATCGATCCGGTCCGTATGCACGCGCATCCATTTCTCATCTTTATATGGGTGGCTGCCGAAGCCAGCTCAACCTGTGTGTTTGGCCTTGTACCAAGGCATCAGTTGTACGGTGTTTTTGAGCACATTTGGACTTTCGGGCCGATCGTGCAATCAGCTGTCCTGTGGTAAGAAGTGGCTGTCGAGTCCGTCCTTGATTTAGCTTGTCTGAAGTATACGAACGTGCAGTCACGTAGTATCTCGGAGTAAGATATTTATGTAGGATTTTGGCCCATCAGGAAAGAAGAATTTCAAGAACAGTCTTAACGTATCCATCAATATGTTTTTATCCACTCGACTCTTAGTCCACCGTGCTCATTGGTTGTTCAGTGTCGTTGACTAATATTTTCGGCAGTTGTCTTTCAACCGTCCGATTCAGGAATATCTGCGGCTCACCATGCTCCCTGTCACTCGCGTTTTCGGTCGAAATCACGTGATTTTTCATTCGTCTTCGGATTCAACTCGAATGTGACCAGTGTAATCAAGCGCATTATTCTTTTGGCTAAGTGTTTATTGTTTGTTTATTTCAATGCCATTATTTCGTGATTGATCCGGCGCATTTTTCTGACACTTAAAACGTGTCATTATTTCTCTTTGCTGTATTTTACCAGTTACACATTTTTCCCCATTGTGACCTGATTTATGTAGTTAAGCGCTGGAACATTTTTATGATCATTCGAACGCGCATGCATTTGAAGCTTGTGCTTTAGTTATCAGCACTTGCCATATGCTATAGAAACTTGAATACATTTTCGGTCGCTCTTTGATGTTGCCCTAACTCACCGCTTGCCGATTCCGAAAAGTGCACACATCGTATAGTAAAATGATTTCTCCCCGCTACTGTTCGCAATTTTCGTCGCTCGTTGCTGTTTGGACGATGTGGTAGGTCTTCACTGAAGAAGCAGTGAGAAGTTGTTCAACATTGTTTGAATGCAGGCGAATAGCAAATTTCAGTAATTCTTGGTTTTAAGTTTTATGCACTCAAATGATGAATCTTCTATAACACATCTTAAGCATGCCCTCCGTGGTACTGTCGACAACTTCGTACACACATTTAAAGTGAATATAAATCCGATGCACAAAGCTACCATGGGTATCATTGACACTCCGGCCACCCGTATTGCTCGTAGCACTTGAAATTGTAGAAAAATTGACTCATTAGGTTCATACTTTCAATCAACATCGCACTCTACACATCGATTTGAACGGACTTGATAAGTCATGACTCGGTTCGCAGATGAAGTATGTTGGCCACGAGTAACAAGACGAAGTTGCACAAGATTTGTTTAGTCAGTGCATTCATGCAGATGGGGACGCCGTGCACATGTGTGAAGGTTTGCTTGAATACGATTTAGTTTTGCGGCGTTACACTTGCTCCTGACATCGCCTGACACTTCCGTCAACGTTGTGCTTTTGTACGCCTTTGTCAGTCTGAGGCCCTCCTGCTGGTCAGTCTGTGTGATACGAATTTAAACGCCCCACTCCTCACGACCACGTCTTACGATAAGTTTGTCACGGATTTCAGAACTTTTGTACGGCTCGTCATATATTGTCAGTTAGATGTTGGAAATAACCCCGGCCGATTGTGAACACCATTGACCTAGTCAAAGTGTTCCTCTCCGGCAAGTCTACCAAAAGTAGCACAATTTTCTAACCAGCTGTTACCAACCAACCCCGTTAATCTTTCTTAGCCACGTAAGTTATGTGCGAACTATGTGTGAAAGTCAGAGCAAGTCATATGGGTTAGCAGTTGCCATAGTCGTGGGGCGGATTGTAGCGGAAGGCAAGGTTATTGAATGATGCGTGGGAGTGGCGGTCGGTGACAAGCGGTTCATGTTTAGCCTTATCTCAAGTGGTTTCTGGATAGTTGGTCAATGGGGTGTTGCAGGAACTGCCTTTCAGCGTGTATGCGTTTGACGGCACTAGTGATTGATGGTCAGTAAAGCTGAAAGAAACATTCCGAATTGTCTACCCTGTTCATCAGATCCACTTCAGGGCTACTAGCATGCAATTGTCATCAATAGCCGATGTTATTGGCATCATATTGTATACAACCAGGTCATTCTGTTCCTCCACTTCCACTGGTCAGTAACCCTCAAACCCCTTGAAGGTTTGAGCGTCTTGTAGGATACATGGTGTAGAATTGAACGTTATAAGTTGGTCTTTACCTCGTCGCTTTTGGTGTGATCTATTCAGCTATGGAACAGTTGTAATCACATTTAATATAGCGTTAGCTTAGCAAATAGTTCTTTTTGATATATTACGGTGACTACAGTCTTTTGGTGGACGTCGCATCTGATAAGTGCGATGTAGATTTACTCTAGTGTGTGTGTGTGTGTGTGTGTGTGTGGCTGACTTCAATGTGGTTCGTTTCTGTCACGTGGTGCATGATGATGCATGCCGGTGTCTTGTGTGAATAACACATGACCTTGTCTGCACTGCTTCCAGTTAAATTTAGCTGACGTGATCGCATACCTGTTTGATGAAATGCCATAAACTTTTCAATTTTTGCCTGAAATATGCAATTGTTCAGCTACAGACAGACAAACAAAGATCGTATGCTTGCCTGCTATTTGCCCTTTCTGATCAATGCGTTTCATGTTGTATTAACCTCAACATCATGTCATTTATTAGGAAGTTATCGACCCAATGTAATATTAGTAAAAAATTCACTGGACGTCAATTCCACTTTAGAGTTCCACTATTAAAGTCTAAGTCACGTCGGTTAAACTGAAATGGATTCAAGTGAATAACTGACGTTCGCCTGAGGCATTCGAAAGATTGGCTACACTTGAGAATCCCGACGACCTTCTTTTCCCCAACTGACCGGAGATTGTTTCAAACAGGCATCATCCTGTGTATTGTAGATGGCCTCACACTGTCGTAAGTTTGCTTCTTTGGTTGTAATAATCATCCCGGTAGCTGAAATCGGTATGAAGGTCGATCAATACTATCGGTGATATATCTTTTTCTATCCGCTCTTATGCCAGTTCATTGGGTCCTTGAGTGATTCACGGTCAAGCCGTCTTCGAGCAAACTATTCTCCAGTTTGATTGTCAACGTGTCTTGTTAGGGTGCCGATAGTATAAAGTCATCCGTGTATGTCCGATGGACCAGTTGGTCTACGGATATGTTTGGGATGAAGTCAAAATCAAGAGGGGTGTGTGAGGTTTGTTTAAGACCATTGTAAATGTTATGACCCGCTGGTCAACGATAACGATAAATGTCTAGCGCACGACTATACGAAACACGAACACGTAGCACCGAGCGTAACGATAACCAGAAACCCCAGAAGAACACAGAAGACCTTGACCTTCAGTCGAGAATGTATTTGCTCTCTAACCAAAGGTAACATTGCAGACCAGCGTCTGCATATATATAGTCTCTGAACAGCCTTGAAGAATCCCACGTTAATTGATGCATTAAAAGTGGGATGGGCCAATCAGAGACGCAGGAGAAACGTGCGCCAAAATTGAGTTTTGGCACGTTGTGGCGCGAAAAGATGAAATTCAAAATCACAATTTATTTTTCGAAGATAGCTCGAAAAATAAACCATTTTTGGGGAAAATAGACTTTCCCCAACAGTAAACGATGGAGGATGCCCTTGACGGACACTTCTTTAAGGATGAAACTCACGGTTTTCAAGAAATTTGCTTGAAACGATGAATGAACCGTGTGCAGTGGCTGCTGTTAGAAAATCGTGGGACATAATCGAACGCTTTGACTGTGTAAATGTTTACGAACGAAGAGTTGAGGCGTATTGTGCGCGAATGTGTAAGCAAACCGTGGAGAATGGTTGCCACCTCGCTGCAATAAGCCAAATTGCTACTTACCAGAACGGAATTAAGGGGCTCAACGATTCTGTGAAATCATCTTGTGACCGTCCAACAAATGGAAATCGGAAGTAAGTTGGATGTCATCACTCTAATTCGTACACTCCAACCACAGATGGATATGGGATTAATTTAAAACACTGAATCAGTGTCCTGCAAGACGGAACTCAACTTAAGAGATTAGACAGACGGACGCGATCGAAAAATAATTCACTGAGTGCCGTCTGTGCGGTTGTCTTGTGCTTGTGAATTGTATAGACGGTTGGGATACTCGGATCTGATTGATATACCTATTTCTTATAGCGTCCCTGTATGCTGACATTCCGCTCCATAAAACAGTTGATAGTATTTACGAATTCGGTTTCAGTAATACCGCTCCTTTTCTTATGTCAGTGAACACATGTAAAGTTTAACTTCCAGAGGTTTACAGACTGGGTTGCAATGAACAGTCCGTCGGATGCGATTCCAGTGGATTTCTTCACTGTCAAAATCATTACGCATGTGGTCCTTTCTGTTAGGTTCCTTTCAATGACATCTCGTTTTGTCAGATCGGTTGACCAGCCTCATTGGCCGCGACATTCTACATGTTCTTTATGGGCCTACATCTATTTTGAAGACTGTTTTGTTCATCAACTGCATTTCTATCGGCTTGGCGACCTCACACAGTTTGTGAGCCAAAGGTTACGGCGGATCCTTGGAACTCATTCTAGGGGTGCTTCTCGAAGGGGAGCATAATAATTGCATAGCACGTGTTTCTTTACCTGTTTGATTACTGTTGTGGTTTGTTCCATATTTTTGTGCTTAGTAACGCATTTATTATACATACGTATGTGTACGTTATTGATTTAGGTGTTCAAGTTTTCTCGTGAGTCTCTAAGCATGCATCCGAATTTCTCAGCGGATTGGCCAGTTCATTTGCGTTAATTGTCCTGAATTCCGTTTCCCCCTTATTTGCCACACCCTGGTGCACAATATTTACGCGGCTTTAGAAGATTCCCAGATGGTCTTTCTGCTAATCTCATGAGATGTACAGCGTGTACTGCAAAGTCGAATTGATCTATGTAGACCAACTTATCAGCCGCTGCGTAATTCACGAATGCTGATACTCACAGTGTGTCACGTGTATCATGTGGCCTGAGCATGACAAACTGAGTACATAAGTTTACAGTAGCGCGTTATTTTTCAGATGAGTTTTGTTAATCACTTAAACCGTTACAAGCGTTGTAGTCGACGAATTGACGTCTGCATTCGTTCACCCAGATGATCATGAGTCCCCACTCTCGTGTGGACTGTTTTTTTGTGTGTAGGTCATGTTCATGACTTTCACTCTTGTTGCCAACCCTCGCATTTTTGTTCTGTCCCCCGGTTGAAGCCCAGACGCACACATGAGGCAGACTTTCTTACTCTTGTTTCTCAGTGCTTGTCCATACAGGCAGTTCATAAGGGTTCTGCTGCTGCGGCTTTGTTGGATCGTTTTCGAGAACGCTGAACTGTTTTATGAGTAGGCACTGAAGTTTCTCTGACTGTCATCCATCAGTATCGTGTATGCGCATTCGTTAGGTTTGTGCGTTGTATTTTTTCAGTTCAACTTGGCGTTGAATCACGTTTGGCACGTTTGTATAGCGACAACTTCCTTCGTATCTGTGTCTGTGGCCATGGCGTATGAACTACCGCCCTCTCAACTATGCGTGATTCGGTCACTTTCATCAGCTGATTCCACATGCACGCACAACTTCACGAACGTATACAAACGTACGATTGGCTCTCATCGGCCGATCTGAGTTTCAGTTTGCTAAGCTCTGTGTATGTACGCTCGATGTTCAACCATTGGTTGTCGTGGCACATTCATTCTGTATGTGACTGGTTACGTGTTACAGTCCTACATGGAATCATATCACTCCGGCAGTATTGTTTGTTTCCTCTTGTCGGCTAGTGGTGATTCTGCACACAGTTTGTATAGATTCGGTAGATCTATCTCTGACGGGCGCCGACTGATAACCACTACTCTTCCCCTGTCATCCGGTAATTAAAATGAATCACGCAAACGGCCATTTACGATTTTCTACTCATCACAATCATTTCGGATCCGTCGAATGGTTGGACGCGGATGGTGTAACTCAATTGCGTCGTGTTTCTTCATGGTTAGGTCATTGCATTCGCCCACGGCTTGTTCATGCCTACCCCTCATCATCTAGTCGATCTTCGACTAATGTTCCACTATTTGCTCGATCCTTGTTGAGTTGTACATCGGACCTCAATCAAAAACTTACCGTATCGTCCGATTGTATCCAGGTGTCTACGTTTGACTCAATGGACCCACAATCAACGGGTGAAACAAATGAACATGCAACTGATGACCATGACAAAAAACCGACTGATGATTCCGAACTCGGATTGCAAAGCGTGGATCCACCGGCGGTTGATTTGGAATTAACCCACGCGAAGTTGTATGAACTCGGCCAAGATGTGCAGCAGTTGGAGGCCGCAATTCGAACAAACGAAATTGCACTCAAGGGTAGGCAAATGTGTAAACTGTTTGCTAGCTGTTCTTTTGTGTTGAGTTTTCTGAATTAACTTTCTCTCTGACTGGCTTGTATCTTCTACGTCCTTTGAGCAATTTTGATAAAACTCAATAGCCACAACACTCGACTATCAATCACACAATTGAGGTTTCGAACCTCAGTTATCACGAATGTCTTTCTATAGGTTTTGGCGATTTTACAAGAATTAGCACAGGTGAAACAGCGTTTCAAAACGAACACCTTAGTCAGTGTGCTTGTGGCCTAGTGATTGTCGGTTCGAATTTTTGCGCTATCTTCTTCATCCGATGATTTCGAATGCGGAGTTACGTGTCCTTAGTTCATACTTATAGTCGAATGCTGGCATTGATACAGTAACACCGGTATAACAAACAACTGCTCTTGATACTTGTTTCTTAATCTAACATGGTTACAGAAGTTTCATCGTAACATATGAGAAAAACCGGAAGGCCTATGAAACGACTACTGAAACGTGACATCGCGAATGAGCACCAGAATCTAAGTTATTTGTTAGGACTGAACCGGATATTAACTGACTTCTACTTCACACCACTGTTTATATGGAACCAGAGTACTTTTGATTTATTGGTTGTTGCATTTCGTTGAAACCTTCATAATTGTACTGGCTCAGGGGTGAGTTATCGGAGTTAGTTATTCATCATATCATATCATTGCTAATATAATGTTGGTTTTGCAAAATGTCTGTATGTAATTGTTAATGGCCACCGCTGTACCGTTGTTCCGTCATTTTCAGAAGGGTGGATGATGAGGTAGATTCTGTTTGCTGTTCTTTTACTGTAACTGGTGATCACTTGTTCACTTCATTCAAAATTGTGCTTGTAAGTAATTCAGCCAGAGTTATTATTGGATTATCTGTCGGTGTTTATCATTATCGAACCCTTCGAGGTGGATTGACGTTTATGTATCATTCAGGTTTGAGTTGATTGATTGATTTGCCAGAGTACAAATACCATTCCTCACATAAACATCGATAAATGTGACATGCAGTTTCAGCCTCAAACTTAGTTGGTTCTTACCAGAGCTACTGTGAATTTTTTTGTCCAGAAGTGAACAATTTGTGTCACGCGTTGTTGAATACCTTCGTGGTACGTACACCAGACATTTGGCCGCCAAATGTTGGCCACGAGCCTCTCTTCGTCCTTTTTGTCTTTAATTTGCGTGATCTGTTTACCACGGATAGTATATTCTTTCAAGCTCCGGTTGTCTTCTCTTTAGATTTAGATGACTGGTTCTTCGATCAGATGACTGCGACGGCAGGGGAGCCGGGACCGTTACTCTCAACAACTAATTCTGAGGCCGGAATCAAACGAATATTCGAAGATCAGTCTAAAGTTCTCATGCAGCGTTCCAAGGCTTTAAGTGACCAGCTGAATGCCACACAATATGTGATAGATCAACTGGAAATGCGCGGGATTCCCATGGGAGCTTCTCCAAAGACTTACGTCCGGCGGTTGCTGAAACACCGAAAAAAGGGGCATTCAGCTACAACTCCACCCAGATCTTTACGTCCATCTGGTGAGTTTCGCCTGTTGTATCTTCAAACCGCACATTGTGAATATGTCGTCCTGACACTGATGCTCTTGTTTGCTTTCAAAATCTCGTCCTCATGATTTCAGGTAGTAAAGACGAGGATTCGTGTGATCCTTCACCAGCCGTTATTCGTAAACCCAAGCGTTTTATCTCGAATACCATGCCTACGATCTCTTCGTCCGTTGTTTCCACTATGCCCACGGCTGAAGTACAACGCCATGCAAGAACACTCCCTGTTGTAATTCCGGCTACAGATACTGAGTTGCACCGACGCAACTCCGGTCCGAATGTAACATCTTCAAATATAAAGAGTGCCTATTTCGGATTGGATTCAGACGAGGCAACTTTCAACTCGGACTTCCTGAACGCGTATCCAACAACAACGGCGACAACGATGGGGTGCAACAAGTTTCAAACGCCTGTTGATCAGCCTCTTCTTCCCACCCCATTCAATCAGCCCTCTTGCTCCAGCGTCAAACCCCACATCTTTCCTCACCCCACATCTCCAGACCTATTCTCCATCAACTATACCGAAGATCCAGTGGAATTTGGCTCAAAAACTTCGCAAGTTTTGCCGGCTTCTGGCAAGTCACCACATGTTGGAACTACAAATATGCTACGGTCTGTCCGTCACGGTCTAGGGTAAGTTGATGTATCCATCAACTTTAAGTTCATGTTTAAATACACATCCATTCGGACCTATAGTAACACGGTAATTTAACAAGTTCTAAAACCCATAAGTTTACTTAGGCATATTGTCGTGGTAGCGTGTCGTTAATTCGCGTTGTCATCGTGGATTATATATATATATATATATATATATATATATATATATATATATATATATATATATATATATATATATATATATATGATTTGTCATATACTACTAGTTGACGCATATCATAACCACTGTTGGCGCTTGAGAAATGTACAATCATGAGGACCGTTTCCTGTTAATTAATTCCACACAGTCACAAACTGATGCCTTGGTTCTGGTCTGGGCCTAGATAGCCCGATCCTGTCTAACCCACGTGTGACACTATTGGGTTCGGTGACGGTGCATTCCTTGTGGTATTGATATATGAAATCCCAATCTGGCTGGAATTCACAACAGTGCTATTGTCTACCTTGTTCGAAGCCTTTCATTCAATGTGCCCTGACTGCGTTCTGTGATAACTGCTTTGATTTGATTAGAAACTCCAAACACCATGTTATTACTTGTGGAAGATCTTCTTCCTCTTCGTTCAACAACCGGTCTCATCTAAAATAAAGTATTGTTATGGAGCGTCACCAACCCATTCATCAGTCGGATAGCTATACCAATGTTTCTGGTTGAAGTTTCCAATTCTCCAAGCTGAAGCCGACAAATACATTCACATGACGCGTTCATTATGTCGCGTGATTATCGTCCATAGATTGCGTGCCCTTGAATACACAGTCGCCTACGGGTTACTATTATAGAGAATCAGTCGATTATTACCACCCTTTCGGCGATTAGATGAAATTCATTGACCCCTACAATTTTTTAAATGATGCTTCATGTTCCAATTTCTTTCAGGATCTTCGGTCGACAATTCCGCTCACCCCAGAAAGGCCGATCGGCTAGTGAGGAGAACTTCGTTGTCTGTACCAAACTTGGCGACCGGTCAAGTGAGTGGTTCCCCAGTACTATATCTGGTTGTGATCGCTGACCAATTATTCTGACCACCTTCAATAATAAACTATTTGGTCTGACGTTGCTTATTGACCCGTTTGAACATTTTTTTTGTTTGTTGCCGTCAGGTTGCTTCATTAGTACAGCGTTGCGGCGATTTAGGTTTACCACATTCGTGTTGTTTCGGATGTGTTCGTATGTATTCTTGAAACTTCTTGACAAACGTGTTCTTCAAGTCCCGTTATCACGTCAATACATGCATATAGGTGAATAATTTTGTTGTCATCCGTTTACACCTTCTAGAAATGAGAACTGTAATTCAGATTAAGTAGGTTAAGAACTTTCTGCCACCTGTAACTTGTACGTGAGCAGAGAGTGTGGTGCGAAATGGACTAATCACTCGGCATATATTTTGTTTTTATGCTCCCGGCAGTGCTTTACATAGTCGAAAAGCAATTTTTTTTTTGGTTGCATAACACCGCAGTTAGATTACTCCCTATTAGTTATTCGACGAATTCTAATAGAAATCGCGCTGCCAAATTATCCCTTTGTACAACAGCAGAAGAACAAATGATTTACCTTTCTGACGAACGTACATAAGCATGTAGGTACAGTGAAAGCCGTAAGGAAGCTGTCTTGCTGATGACGCCTTACTTTCACTTACAGCTCGGTTGTTTGTTTGCAAGGTGTAGGCGCCTTGATGTTGTATGTTTGAATATAGACGTAGCTATTTTTTAGTAGTTAGGTCCACTTCCCCTCCCCTCTTTTTCTTTCTTCCCATATAGGTTTTTCTTTTTTTCTTCGTGGTTGTGTGGCAGTTAAGCATTAAGTGGTGAACCAGCTGAGTTGTATTTCGCTGTCCGTATGAGTTAGTGATAGATTACTGGGATAGTACAAAGTACTTTGTCCCTTGATGGAACAAATAGTTTTACAAGAGGAGACACCCTTTGTCTCTTACTCTGATTGCTACAGTTTTGCAAGGCATCAGTGAAAGTTTTGCAGGGGGGATTCTCTTCATTGAAAGCAACAGAGTCTCCACAGAACTACTCATAAAACCAACCCTCTAGGGGCTTAAAACTGAACCCATCCCTCTCGGGAAGAATTCAGATTAACACTGGGAGCCATGCAATGATTAAAACTCATACTGCTGTACGTATTTACCCCAGAACGGTGTGCATCGTCAAGTCGATATCATGACGTATCTTGCACAAGTGAGGACTCTGACAAGTGAAAACGCTCACTAATTGTTAAGATTTAACTGATGGAACCTGATTTGATTCATAACAACAGTGTTTTCTGAGCCTTGAATCGCCAAGAGCCAACGGCTCATTGCAGTTTAGTTCGGACGCTGTAGCTTGCGGTCTTTTTTTCAGCATCTGAGCTCTGTGCAAAGATTTAATTCAGGAAGCTTGTTTTTTGAAATGTGAGTGCTGTTTTGGTGGTAAAGGGTGTTTGTGGACTCAAGCAGTGACTGTGCGTGTTTGTTTTTGGGCAGTTGGGAGTGTACAATTATGATTAGGTGCTAACGGACATTTCTCAGCCTGGCCAGAAGCAGTATTGTATTACTTGTATGACTGGTTGCTGGTGATAAAGCATTTATGTGACTGAGTGGTGTTGGTAACTAGCTGACATGGATCTGCCCGAAAGATTTTTTTTCTCGCTACCGGCGTTGTTGGTTGGTTTTTTTTAACGGTGGATTTTACCCTATGAGGCATAGTGATCAGAATGCCGTTCCACTAGTCGACTGATCTTGGCTTCGACTAATCGTTTCTCATCACTTTTGTAGACTTTGGCATTCTACCTTCATCTCAACCCACATGCATTCCTGTTGTTGCGCAGAGGTAACCAATTGCTAGTATAACACTAATTAGATTTCTCTCGCTATTTGCTAATCATAACAGCATATAAATGTTATTGCTGATCTCGATAAGTGTTCTTCATCACCTCATCATAATCATACAGTCTTCACAGAAAGCTGCCATTTCGAGTCATTAGACAGTCTGCTTCCTTCTGAAGGGTCTATAATACTTTGCGATTCTGAAAACAATGATGACCGCATGTTTATTCGGGCGGTTCTGTCAAAGTACTATTGTTTTGCTCACCGTATCGTACTCGTCAATCGCTTTACCTGTGGTTAATATAATCACCCCCGTATAGAAGTGTTTGCTTTTCTTGGCAGACGTTTCTCCATAGGGAGTGTTGTAGTAAACTTCTAGCAAGGCATGG
Organism: Paragonimus kellicotti; assembly: GCA_014220965.1. NCBI lineage: Eukaryota > Metazoa > Platyhelminthes > Trematoda > Plagiorchiida > Troglotrematidae > Paragonimus > Paragonimus kellicotti. The sequence continues at coordinate 49,062 of LOND01000782.1, read as the reverse complement.
TCGGTACGATTGTTTGTCGATGTGTGTTGTACTTGAAAAATACGATACTGCAAGTTTATTTGAATCGTGAACATTAGATGAAGCATCACTCTGAGGCGTTGCCATTGTTTGCTTTTGTTTAACATCCAGAGACTGAGTTCCGATCATTCCAACAGCTTTTGTTAACGGCCTGACAGTGTGCAGCTCGTATTCAATTTGAATGATTATGCGGTTACAAGCATTGCTAACTTGTCTGTAAATTCGATTTTCTTCCAGTTTTTCGTATCTGAGTTTTATTCCACTGTCTGATTGACTTGCCTACAAAGGTGAAACGACACTTTCACCTTGCATACTTGGTGATACTAACGGTTGATAGCACTACTTAGGATGCAGTGCTTGTATATTAACAACTGCAACCCATTCACTTGGTCAACCTGCCAGCCTCCACCAATGTGAGTTTTGAGGTGGTCAGTCGATGAATTTGCAAAGAGATATGAGGGCAGCTAGTGGTTAGTTGAGAACATTAGGTCGTGTTTTTCTTCCTGATTGATGTTCCCGTAATGTGCCTCGTTCTGTGGGTAGGAGTATTAAGGATAAAAATTATGTCTCTTTCCTTCTTTTTCTCCGTCCATGTGCCCTGGTTTCTTATGATTACATAATTGTTAAGCCTCAATACCAACCATTGTTTTAAGACTGTTATTGTCAATGAAGTTGATCTCAGTTATCATCACTTTTTGATTTGAACAATCCACATCCCCACGTTAGTGTCTGGTACACTGACCGCGACTTGTCCTTGAATCTATTGCTAGTACTGTGCCGGCCAACTATCTTGACGTCATTCTTTTGATAATGTTTGGTCTGTCGCTTTGCGACTCACATACACCCAACCTGCTGGAAGTGTGCACCACGTTTGAGTCCACTGTTCCCTCACATTCACACTAGGCTTGGCCAGGTGAATCATTATGTGGTTATATATGTATATAATATGTTTATTAGGCCAGGTCATTTTCAGAATAGATGATTTCAATTTACCCTTATGACATTTGCATCTCCGGAATGTGACTTGTATTTTTGGTTGTATTGTTCTTCTGTGTGTGGATTATCATCTCATGGAATTCCCAAATAACTGGTATTTACTCTCGATGTCTTCTTCATAACGGATCTATCACCGTTGATTTGCTAACAACCTGACATTGTTACAGCATTGCATAGAATGATGAGTCCTGATTATCAGAAATACCTCGTCGTTAAACAGTGTATAAAATGACTATGGGTACTTTGATCAGATTTTTTCAACTATGTCGTTTGCTTATTGGGGAACGGCTAAAATGCTACTTTTTCAACTTCGCATCACTAAATATTTGCTATTATGCAACATTCTAGGTTTCATTTAAGCTTAATACTGCAAGGTTACTCAAATCTAAACACAAGCGTCTGATCTAGACTGGACTCTAACCTTGTGGTTAACGGTCGACAGCCCAGATTTGTGAAGAGTGAATCTGAACTGAAGGCAACCATCCCTGATGAGGTATAGTTGTTATCTCGGGCTTGAAAACGTCAAAATAAATCAGAGCTTGGTGTCGTTCGAGTTCTTTTAAAGATTTAGATGATTTAGATTCTTCTTGACTTTCAAGTGTGTGAACTACAGGCTTCTCCTCTTTGGGATGCTCATCGTAAAAACGGGCTACGTATTGTTGTTGGATGAAGGATGTCTTCTGATGAAAAACGGATTTAATATGGGTATACCATATGTTGTTCAACACCGCTGTCTGG
>LOND01000782.1:32510-42961 GCA_014220965.1 Paragonimus kellicotti | reverse complement strand
CTGTTCAATTTTCTGAGTGCTATTTTATTCAAAATTTCTACCCATGCATCGATTTGGCTGTTACATGGCTCAGCTATCTACCGATTGTTCTCAAAAGGTGTCGTCGGAAGTCATGTTAACTCACACGTCCGATGTTGACCGGTTATTTCGTTGTGTGCATTTGGTCAGAGTTCTTCTTGTTATGAATATTGGTCTTATCGATACAACTGTGTTCTTCCAGGGATGTCAAAGACCATGAATTAGGGTAGATCAACTGACTACAATAGTGTACTAGTTCTACATTGTGACTCCTCGTTGCATACTCATATGTTTGAGTCCATACATATCAGGTGATAGTATGTTACATCACACGCATTAACTGCTTCTGATCTCTGTTATCTATGGGCGAAATGATGAAATTAAGCATGTGTATTCACCTTGTGATCTCATGACACGACTACGCAAAGTTATATCTGCCGACAAGTTTAACTGTTTGTTGTCCAATACACCTCGTGCCAGAGCAGCTGTGTTTGTGTATACCGCTTCGTCTGTCCAGTGTGTCGGCCATTGCGGTTGACTGCCAGCTGTTTCTCTGTCAAATGGCATACAATGGGGCGCCCACTTCTCCACTGGGTATTCGCGTACTGTACCACGCTTTACCATTTCCACACACATACCTGCTTCAAATTCCCAGACCCCTTTTCTGTTTAACTCGTAACACCATACAAAACTGTTAAAGCTTTGTGAACCGGTGATTTCGCTGTCTGCATTGGTTATTCTGAACTCGGGCAAGTTGTATCCACGTAGACTTACCCGGACTTGGTTTATTATACAATCGGTCATCACCACCGTTGATAGACCTAGTTTTTCTCAGGTGACGATGATTGTTATGACCGCTCATCATTTGTGTCTTCAAAGTGTTCCGTTAGGGAAGCCAGAGTGGAAATATTAAACCTGCCTTCTTGTCTTAACGCGTACACGATTCGTTGCTGAGCAGTTTTGTGTGTGTGTTATGTGCAGGAAATTCAAACACGCCAAGGCACATCCTTTCAACAGTGCCTCAACACGCTGTCTCATTCACAGCATGACATTAACTAATGGCTACAATTTTTCTTTCTGTTCAGTAACAAGTTATTGACCAGCCCTTAAAAAATTGGAAAACGGTTTTTGTAATGACTTTTCATGTTAATGTTCACGCAAAACTGTGACCCAAACTAACCCGCTTACTGTTACGGGCTCGAACCCAGGGTACTTCATATGGTGTTACAATGTTCATCTCACATGTGACCTTGTATTAGCTATATTTGTTCACAAATGGTTTGATGTGAAAACTGAAAACTTGCGTGTAACATAATTACCGGTCACACGGTTTGTATAATCCATTCTGGAGTGTTTACCCTCGTGATTGACCTGGATTTTGCTAAAAACAAGGTTGTTTGACAATTTCCAAAAGGCATGTGCTGACAGGTATCCGTCCGTTATTTCCAGCTAATTAGGGTGCACTTGAGAGCTTTCAAAGTGTAAAAGTGTTGCTCCGTACTCGTGGCAATAACGTTTTGATACGTAGCTTATAAAATCAGTTGTTCTATTCAGGAAGTAGTCGAGGATGACAAGTAAAGAATCGAAAATGAACCCTTGGATCTCTGAAACCAGAACAGTTTCCTTCAAATCAAGGACATTACTGTCAAACAATAATATCGTTTCACTAGGCGGTCACACTGATTAAGGTCGCATTATGGAAGGTTTACTTTATGATTGAAACGTAATCGCTGGAATTTGAGCTCAACGAGGGTGTTGTGACATTTGCTAATCGATGGTTCTGTACAGTGTCATTCGGCGGATGACATCAGCGTGTGAGCAATGAAACGGTTAAGAAGCGACTAGATGTCCCACTTTTACCCATACTTGATGATGTCAGAGGAGGTAGTAGCTAATCAGGTTCACCAAGGGGGGGGACAGCGAAAGCCACAAGGATGCTGTCGTCCCACCGCCTGTTTTAAGCCATTTAATCCATGTTGTCGCACAAGTTCACCTAACTGATGACACGGTCTAGTTCTGGCGATACACATCGTTTCAAACTAAATGGAAACTGGCGACGATGCACACGGAAGTCTATGAATATAAGATTACGTGTAATCCAACGAGCACAGTTCGTGCGAACCATTAAATAACATATTTGTTTCGGGTCAAAAATATGGTATTCTCCACTTTTTGCTCCTTACACTTGTCATGCGATATTCTTGGCTGTTCAAATCTAATCAGCTTCATTATTGCTAATCGATCTAGAGGCTTAGTTGTTTGCTGCAACGGGAAGCGTCGTATCGACGTTGTTTAGCCGGTCTGTTCGGATTCCTGACCGCATGTTTGCTGCTTGATATGACGGATGGCTCACTGTAGCTTAACTGTCTCATTTCATTTTTTTCCGCTTCATCTTTTTTGTGATCTCAGTCAGTGTTTCGTCGACTGATTTTGATTGTTTTAGTAGTAGTCTTGGCGGATAATCCCGTGTGTCTGTTACAAATTTTCTGTCCCTCATCTCCGTCCATTCTCAAAATAAGTTAATTGGAGCACGCTAAATTAACTCTCCTCGATTTGCTGTTACAGATCTATTGATTTTTTTCCCATTCCAGCTGTCATTCAACTGCTCTCCTGAGTGGTTATCAGTTTTCTTTAAACTGCGCATCTCATCCCGTTTTTCGAGCATAGAATTGTATGTACAAACGGATGTTGTGTGTGTGTGTGTCACGCTGGAATTTGTTAGGTTCGCGATTGATGTTTGATGGTGGATATCTGCACAAGATACTCTTAATCTTGTTAATTTGTTAATTTGCCGAAAGCGTACGCTCAGTGATTCACTGCTTCGTTAGACTGCACAGCTTTCTGTGTTGACCAAACAGCTCTCAAACAACTCAGTCAACTCTGGTGTGCGCTAACTGTCATTTTTTTTAAAGTTTTTACATGCAGTGTTCATTATTACTCAACCGTACTCAGATGCCGTAATACTTATGTCTATTTCTTTTTGCAACATTTCATGCTGCAAATGCTGTTACGCATCTGTTTCCATTAGTGATATTCACACGTAGATTGTGTACGTTTTTGTGTGCAATTTACTCATTATCCGGCTCTTAAATTTTGATTGTGACGTTAATTTGCTTGTTTCATTAGTTTGGTATGCTGTACTTCCTCACAGGTCATCTGGTGTACCAAATAAAGTTGAGATAACAGAGTAACCTATCTATGATGTGCCGATTTCACACTTGCTGATTGACTGAACTGAAATACGACTCAGTTAGAGGGAATGTAAACAACGCCAAGTTCATGTGTTCCCGCCCATAACCGGAGAGGTGACGATCAGTAGTTTGTTGATTTGGTTACGCAAAAAGCTCGGCATAAAACTGTTATGACCCGCTGGTCAACGATAACGATAAATGTCTAGTGCACGACTATACGAATCACGGACACGTAGCACAGAGCGTAACAATACCCGAAAACCCCAGAGGAACACAGAAGACCTTGACCTTCAATCTAAAGTGTATTTGTTCTCAAACTATAGCAGACCAGCGTCTGTATATATATATATATATATATATATATATATATATATATATATATATAGTCTTTGAACAGTCTTGAAGAATCCTACTTGAATTGATGCATGGGATGGGCCAATCAGAGACGCAGGAGAAACGTGCGCCAAAATTAAGTTTTGGCACGTTGTGGCGCGAAAAGATGAAATTCAAAATCACTATTTTTCGAAGATAGCTCGAAAATAATAGACTTTCCTCAACAACAACAACAAAAGTTTGACCAATTGGAAGACATGAAACCTCTCCTAGGTACAAGTGTCAATGACTCAAAATGAGAACTCTTATACCAAATGATAAATAGAAATTCGCACATTTATCAGAAATCAGCAAATACCCGACAAAAATAATCCTACTGAATGACCAGTACGCTTGTTTGTTTTCGATTAGTCACATGCTCTATTCTGATCAAGATTTAGTTTTTGCGTTGATTTACTTCACCTCGAGGCTATATGACATCATTTGCGAGGACCTGTCATATCTAACCAAACTTGCAATGTTTTGTGTTGGTTGTAATTGTTGGCCTATGTATACTTTTATTGTTTTGTTCAATCTATCAGACATCTGAAACGGAAGAATAAGCGGCGCTCTCAAGATGCTGCAGATCCTGGTGGTTTACTCAACGTGGTAAGTTGTTATGTTCAGTGTGTTTAGGTGAACAGTTGTTTTGCTATTCTTCATAAGCGTACTTTTTTCAGAACAGCTTCCCTACTATTATGGTAGCACAAGTGATAACGGTGCCATGACTAATTGCTGTGGCTACTGAGTGTAGTCTACTCTCTTACTGTGGTTTGGCCCACAACTACTCGGCATCGATTCAATGTCTATATCGGTTTGCCCAATTTCTATGTCTAGTACTGTGGTGGAGTGCAGCCAATCGTGTACGCCATATCTGCATTGACCAATCAGGTTGTTTGACATTGACCTATATATACAGTGTCCATAACAGACTAGATGAGACTTTGTGTGGTGTAGTGAATACACATCTTGCTATGAACCCGACTTCATCTACATGGTGACAGAGATGAAGAACCCAGATTGGACGGGTGTGAGCCCAATGCCAAGACTGGACGAAGGGGATACCGTTTGGATTCAGCCATTCGGTATGGGCTCTGACAGATGGGCCCCAGCGATCGTGGAAGGACGAGACGGTGAACGTTCTCACGTGGTACGCACAAATCAAGGAACATTAAGGAGAAACAGGGTGCACCTACGGAAGCAGGAAACGACGACCACAAGTTCCGGAGCAGCTGAATCCAGTTCTACTGAAGACAACGAGTTCGTTCTCCGAAACCGAAGAATACCGAAGATTCGTTAAAAAGGAAGGATGTGGTGGAGTGCAGCCAATCGTGTACGCCATATCTGCATTGACCAATCAGGTTGTTTGACATTGACCTATATATACAGTGTCCATAACAGACTAGATGAGACTTTGTGTGGTGTAGTGAATACACATCTTGCTATGAACCCGACTTCTTCTACAGTTACCTTTACTGGTCTGACTATGAGGATACTGACTGAATTGATAACCAATGGAATTCCATCACGATGTTAACCATCACCCGGGTTGTGCAGCTAATGTAATGTTTAGGTTTCAAAGCATTGTCAGGACGACACGAGACGTAACGTGCCAACTGAATTTCCGCCTGTAATAGAGTGCGAAGCACTATTTTGCTTGAGAAACGCAAACGCTGTACGACGCCGTCAGTGCATTATAACATTGCTGTCTATCTTTCTGACTGTATCAAGATTCAGTTTTAGATGGATTTCGTTGCAAGTCCTGTCACCGGAGCCATATCAACTATCCATGCCTATGGGCATGAACTGCTGTCTTTTCATCCCTGTGATGGTTTTGCGCTTGGACTGCCAGCAAACGTTTTTTTCTGTTGAGTCGGCTACATGCTATCATCTCTCTTTATCTTCCTCTTTTACGTTTGTTGTCTCAAGTGGGAGACTTGCAATGAACATTTCTTTACTGCGCGTGCGTGAAAAAGAGTTTCATAATCAACACATTGCTGCTGCGCATATGCTCGACATTTTGCACATGCATTGCGTCTGTCAATTATTTGTGGTGTGTTGAAAGTCACAAAAGGGATTGTTTCAATGTTTTCACGATGCGTTTAGCCTTGGCTACTTGGAATGCTTTCAAAAGTGGAGCGGCATTGATTATCCAGGTGCTGTTCCATCACGTATAATCCTTTTTTTTCGGCATTATGTCTTACGTTCATGTTCAATCTTTTTAAAGCAAACTAGGTCCTCATAATCCTATTAATTTCAGGTCACGTCCGTTTATCTTAGCACTGCACACACAAAAACTATATTCAATTTCAACTTATTCTATATGGGATAATTTCTGAGTTATTTTTTTATTTTTCATTCATAACTTTTTTCAAGAAATCTTTCGATATTCGCTATATTTTACAAGGACTGATTGAATCCATATACCTAGGGATAGTGTGGACGAGCCTGGTTAGCTGTTGGTTAAAATTTCTGTATTGGTTGGTGTTTCAAAGCATATATTCGTCGATCAAAGAACGCATCATGCGCACGGTGGGTTGATCGGGTGCACTTTTTCAGACCAAATGTACCAATCGATACGTTCACCGAAGGTACTCGATTACTGCACAAATTTGCCTCTAATTTCCAACTTTTGTCAAAACATCTATGACCAACAAAACGAATTAACCAATTTGGGCCGCTGATCCTGATCATCCCTTCTAAATTTGTAACAGTTGCTTTGCTGCTACAGTTTAATCAACTGTCCATATAGCATTGACTGAACTGACAGTCGAGTCAGTGTAATCGTCATTTGAGCGATATCAAAAGGTTATTCGATCCTATGAACGCCTTATTTCGATCGTCTGTTATACGACCCAAATGTCGATATTGTTATAAGTTATGTAATGGCACGTATCCAAGAGAACTGGAGAGTGTTATGTCGGACAACTACAATTGACGTTAAGCTTTTCTGTTGGAATTCACAATGTTCATTTGCAGTCTGCGTCATGTGACCCCTTTTTGGTTTTAGAGGGTAGACGCCTCCAACACAATGACGGTCGTCCATTATATGCGGTTTCCCTCAAGTTTGGAAGGTGTACAGTCTACATGGACCAGAAAACACAAGCCGATGGCTTCCAGAATGAAAAGGCTAGGCTGTTCCAGAGTTGAAAATGATCAAAAACTGGCCTGTTGGTTGTCTTTAAACCGATGTTAGTGATGATCAAAGCAGTTAGGTCCAGAGGTTGTCAGCTGATAGCGAAAGAATGGGGAGTACTCATTGCTGACTGTATCGTGAAACAGTTTTATTATATCTTGGGCGCTCAGACAGGGTGCTTTTAGGTGCCCATTTTTGTTGTTACCACGGGCTTCGTGATAGAATTGATGATCAGTAAGATATCGACCAAATTTCGCTTCTTTGATCACACCAACGAAATGCTTGCACTGTATAATAGTCTTCACTGTCATCGTGCTCCACTCTGTTGTCAAGAATTACGTTGTTATTGTTGCAGCCGGATCGTACACGAATTCGACAGCTAGAACCTCCCCGCCATAAGAACCTGGTTAATATTTATTTATGTCGAAGAGAATGGGAGGACAAATATCAAATAGAGGAGTTGTGCCAGTGCCACCGATCGCCGATATTTTCGATATGTTGCAACCAGCAGAGCTGTTCACCGTGTTTAATCTGAACTGTGCTTGTTGATGGTTGGTAATCAACCCAGTGAATCGTGGTAAATCCTCATTCACATTTGGTGGTAAACAGTATCAATTCAATCATATACCGTTTGATTTAACCGGTACACCCTTCGACTGTTGACGCCTGACGAAACGATTGAACAGTTTTGCGATATGTGAATTTGATATAATGACATAATGTAACACAATCACAAAATGTCGCACAGCACGTGTAATAATTCAGTGTACAGTTTGTAAAACAAACAAATGCAATTTCACTTCATTTTGCTTGCGCAAAAGGGAACGAGTTGTACTTTCGTGAGAAAACTAACTAATCAGGACACATGCATTGCCATAGTGTATAGAACAACCTTTGCTATCACCACACCAATCAGTATCTTTATCGAAATGTTTGAATTCGACGATGACACGGACGAATGCTACCGGGAACTTTCCAAGCGTTTACGAATGAAAAATTAGACGAGGTTTGCGATTTACTGTTGTATTGTCACTTCGAATGAAATACTGCTTTACGTAACCGGTCATGTACACGTCAGGTTCAATTGGTTTGGCAATATTTCATGTAGGTTGATGATACCACTAAACTGAGCGTGTTGTTCAAATGTAGAACGTGAGAACCCCCGATCACATGCCGGTATTTGAGTCTGACTAATTATTAAAGCATATGATAAGGTATTCATCTGCTGAATGATCAAAATAGAACATGCGATAGCGGACGCCTCCATATTGTGCACACAAAAACCTTTATGAACACTGATCAGAATCATGGTTGTTAGCCGTGTTATCGCTGCAAACTAGTGGTGGCTAGCGTTTGCTATCTACGGCTGTTTACTCGCTCCACTATTCGATAGACACGTAAGAGCCGTTTTACTTATTTATTGTCTGAAGGTGTATAGATTCATCGTCTATAAATTCTTGCATGTCCTTTAAACTGTTAAAGTTGTATACCAATTTTCCTATTGTTGATCTGACCTTCTCAATGTGTATTTAAGAATGATCACCAACTCTGTTGGATACCACATGGGTCTCAACTTGCGCCCTTCGGTCAACTTTAGTGCTTTGTTGAATAGCTCTGTACCATGTATTTTTATTATCTTAGCACATTTCCTGAAGTTTCATTTTGAAACTCTAAAATTCATTTTCTTTTTCATTTAAAGCCAGAGATCGTTTCAAATGACCCATTGTGCTCGTACAAAAGTAATACCGGTTCGGCGTGTTCTCATAACGGGGCGGCTTTCGGTACAACGTCCTTGTTGAATCTGCCGTCTGCAGGTCCGAGAGGTCGTAGTTTGAGCGCCTACGGTGGGTCTACTCCTTTGAAGGAAGAATTGCTACGAAATGTCAGTGGACCATCCAATGAGAGCACTGGCACCACCGACTACCCCTTATCAAACATCCTCGAGTTACTGACGGTAAATATGTGTGCGTATGCTTGCCCAACCGGAAAGGGTTCCTCCAGCTCCTCCGTATCCATGCCTTGTCCAACGGCACCGTGTGGATCTAACGGACCAAAGAGCCTCGCCCCACTCGGTACACACAAGGAGGCCAACCCCACTGTTGCGCACTCATTTTCTGTCACTGGTGATTCTCCTCTAAATATTTCACATCCACTATCCTCCACCGTCGTGCCGACCACGAACTCTTTCGCACCCATTGCGACAGGCAACGTGGCATTGGCACTGACCGCGATGTATAGGTTGTGGAATAATCAGTTGAGCAGCATGCATTCTCAACAGACGGAGTATTTCCAGACCGTACGAAACGAACTAGCCGTTATTCGAAAGGAGAACCTACAGCTGCAGGAGATATCGGCAAAACTGACCGCTGAAATTGGATCAATAAGCGTGAGTCTAAGACATCGGTCGCATGCATTGTGGTTATTCATTATGTGTGTTCTGTTTCTAATTTTAAATTATACGATATTTGTATGGATTGTTCTACCACGCATTTGCCGACGGCTTCCTTAATGTTTAGAAATGAAAGAGTGATGGATCATCCCAGTCAATAGTGTGGATTCTCTACGCGTGGTGATTTTTTCATAATGTTCAAACATGCTCAGAGTTTTGCAAAAGTCGAAACGTAGTGAATATGCCTGTTTTCGTTGTCAGCGTTAGGCCAAGTACATAGCAATAAACATGGTAATTACTGATAAGTTGTAATGGATTTTGGTTTCTGTATAGATTGAACATCACCCACAATTGATCGCAGCTGTCGCATTCCCATAGACTTTCCAGTCGGCCCCTTTCGAAAAGAAGCACTAGACTCGAGTTTCGCTCTCATTAGAGCTCGTCAGTAGTGCATATCCTTGCCACTGCCGGGACTAGAACTCCGGCCACGCTTTCATGAGGCAACCGTGTTGACCACTGCGCCATTGACCTCACAATCATAAGATAGAGGACGGGAGTCACACTGGAAAAGGTACACAAACATTGATTGTTTGAACTATGAAATGTCAAAAACGTTATCTACGATTCAGATAAGGAGATACGCTTTTGTGTATATTACGAGATTTTGAAAGATTGCAAAAACTGACTACGGTTGATACATCCGGCCTCCCCGACTCACAAGCGAAAGTGGTTGAGCGTTCACATATGATAATTCGGTCGTGCCTAATGTGAGGTCAATGGCGCAGTGGTAAACACGGTTGCCTCACGAAAAGCAAGGCCGGAGTTCTAGTCCCGGCAGTGGCAAGGATATGCACTACTGACGAGCTCTAATGAGAGCGAAACTCGAGTCTAGTGCTTCTTTTCGAAAGGGGCCGACTGGAAAGTCTATGGGAATGCGACAGCTGCGATCAATTGTGGGTGATGTTCAGGTTGCCCGATCGCCTCGAAGGGAGACACAGTTACTGTCTGTTAACTCCAATCGGTGACCCCTCGACTAGGACTTCTCTCGGAGTTGAAATCACAGAAATCATCGACTTGTCGAGCGGTATTTTGCTTACTGATGAGTAGTAGGCACAGTGGTAAACACGGTTGTCCCGTGAAAGCGTGACCGCAGTTCAAGTCTTGGCCATGGCGAGGATATTCACTACTGACGAGCTCTAATGTGAGCGAAACTCGTGTCTAGTGCTTCTTTTCGAAAGGGGCCGACTGCATAGTCTATGGGAATGCGACAGCTGCGATCAATTGTGGGTGATGATCAGGTTGCCCGATCGCCTGGACCGGAGACACAGTTACTGTCTGTTAACTC
>LOND01000782.1:12481-26526 GCA_014220965.1 Paragonimus kellicotti | reverse complement strand
CCGTGGGAATGTCTGCTAGCAATAAACTGATTGGGATCTTCGTTGCGACCTAAGCAATCTGTTGATATAACTCACCGTGGAACTTAAATTGTTCATCAGCAATCCCTAGCATAGACGCATTCGTAAGCAGTTAATATATGTCCAACGAATGTCCGCATGCTATCTATTCAACCTGGGTTTATTGCACAACGATATAGATCGAACGTTATAAAAACGTTAATTGTTTTATTCTGTTCAAACTGAAAAGAAATTTCACTCGATATTTGGAATTGCGTTCTACCAAAAAATTAAACAACTGGAGAAAGAGCTCGTTGCAGGACCGCATCGTAGTCTGTTTTGTGTCACGTCTTGAGCTTTGGTTGCTTTCAATGCTCCTGTTTGAATTGCCTAATAGTTCTATTCGGTTCACACGTAACTCCGTGTGTTGTTTGATATCACAGGTTTTGCAACGTAGGAGCTGAAACGGACCAAACTCATCGCCTGTTTGCTTTTCCACCTTCTGTGCTCCTCAGTTTTTTCCTCTGAATTGTCTCGAAACTTTTCCTCAATTTCTTCTCCAAAATTACAATCAATCTGTTTTTCGCTTCTGGCCTGAACATCTCTATCCGCAATTGAGCTTCTGTTATAGCTGGCTTCATGGTTTTTGGTGTTGTGGGTTTCTACTTGCCTTTTGTCTTCCTGGCCTAAATTTTGAAAAACCTGAGCTTCGGTTTAAGCTCGTACCAACGACAGAAACGGTACACCTGAATGCCCTAATCAGTCTCCCAGCTGAACTACGAAACGACAGTAGGAGCTCAGAAATTTCACATTTGGACTAATTTACCCTCCCAAACACACTTTCCTATGGAATCCACCGAAGGATCTAGCGAATTGGCTGCCCAAACAGGATTTCCCAAACAATTTACACTGGAACACATCAACGCTAATGCTTCAACATCGTCACGAGATACGGTCCAGTTAACTCATTAAGTGTCACCTTTCAGGTCAGAGACTTAGTAGTCGTTGGAATCGCTGTTTGGAAATGTAACGTATGGAAGCCCATGACATATCTACACCTGCTTTATTGCTAATGCTTCTAACTACTTCTGCTTTACCTGATTTGGTTTTCTTTTTTTTCAGTGAATGTTTTTCGTCCAACTGTATTCCTCGCCGCTCTATCGCAGATCACGTCTAAGTTTCATCTAGTCAAATCCATAAACGATTATATTTGTATCTTTCTATATACCATCATTTATTCAGCTAATCTTCTTCTCCTCCTAGGTCAGTATTATCGAGAAACCGTTGGAACAGCATACCGTTGCCGGTGCCCACGGTTCGGATCGCGCTCAAATTCGGCGCAAAGTTTTGCACTACCTTACCGATTTATGTGTCTCGTTTTTTGCTCTGCTGACCATGTTACTCCAAGTGCTCATCAGGTTTTTGAACTTGGGTGCCGCTGTGACTGAAAACCGGTACGTTGTAGTTCATTGTATCTGTTGTCTGCTTATTGAATTAACGGTTTTTCCATTCTACGACAAGAGAGTTCTCCGTCTTAATTTGGAAAGCTGATTAGGCTGTCTGTCGAAATAAACGCGTTTTTTAACGTATGAACTGCCAACCGACATACTTAATGTCGTAGGTCTCAGTCTCGACTGTTTCAAACGACTTTCCAGGCCTCATATGTATTAACTATTGTGTGACTCACAGTAATTCACGGAATAAGGAATCCAACCTTAATGTGTCCAACCAAAACACGTGCATGCCTCGATTGTCTCACCCTTGTTTGAACCGACGCAGTTTGCCTCATGACCAATTCCAGTCCAGTCGGGAGACTTTGCGAATGTGCATCGCAAACCATACTCCAGTGCGTTCGTTTAGGATTAACCGACCCATAGTGTAATAGATATTTAGAGAGAAAAATGCCCGGCATTGGTAAAGGCACATTCGTTAATGCTGTAACTTCTTCTGTGGGCTGATACGAGAGAATCAGCATTCTAACAAATTTTGCTGATTTCCGTCGGTGTTGCTTATTGGAATGCAGTTTATCTTTTTCACCGGAATTTGCCTAAATCCAAACGTAGTCAGTCTTTCACAATAATATTTGCGAGTACTTTGACAAAATTTCTCTTTATTTTTTGTTCAAGAGAACATTACCGTTCTTTCTAAATGTAATCTGTAAAAAGTCGTCTTGCTCGGAGGTTGATTTTTCCCGTCCACCACTGATTTTGTCGGAGTCAAAATTGCCGTTCACATTTGAATGTGTTCATGCAAAATCCACATAGCCATTATTACATCGGCCCAACATAGCGCTTGATTGCACTAATTTTTAATCGCATTTTCATTATCTGTCGGTAATGATATATATTTATTCCTAATATCTCTCTAAAACGCATTATAATGAGGTGTAGTCACACAGGCATAATGGCTTCGAAGAGTTCTGTTGTAATCCCCTAGAAAGTTACGTTGGATCGACTACGGTATAGAAGTGCGCTTGGCAGTTGTCGAATTTTCTGCCTTGAAATATAGGGAACGGAAAACCTTGGTACCGAGAATAATGCGATCGTTCTCGCTAATTGTTCCCAAGTCAAGCCAAAAGACGAGTACAAAAAGCCACTTTGTTCTTCATGGTATTTATATAGTGCATAGTGATATGCTGACATTCTTGAATCAGAAGTTCGAGGAGTAGTTACTTAAAATAGTAGTTAAGGTCACTAAGCCACCAACGAGCATAGCGGAATAAAGGTCGAGCAGGTAAAAGTAGCGAAGGTTGCCTTTGAATTTTTGTTCATTCGGATTGAGCAAGATCGTTTTCTCGAGGAAAAAACAACGTTGGACGATAAAAGGGGACTCCTTAAGAAGTTTATTTTCGAAACAATGATTAACACAAATGCGTATAAGATAAATTGATTGCCATTAACGACCATGTGAATCACGCTAAGGTGCATCGTCAATTATGCAGCTTGTTTACGTGGTCTGTATCACGTCACCTTGCACTCTGCCACCACACCGGACCCTTCATCATTTCCAATTAGCTTGCAACTTTCGGTTGATTTCGAATTCGCTTTTGTTCACAGTGACATTTTTTTTTGTTTCGAGAGAAATTAGTGAGGTTGTAAAATGATTGTGTGCTTTTCCGATTGTGTGCGCTATTTCTGTTGCCCCGTGGTAAACAGTCAACACTATTGAATCCTCTACTTTCGTAATTCTATGGTCTAATGCGGACCTTTGCGTAATCCGCAATTACTCTCGGGGTGCTGAGCTGGGCAACCCCAACAACAGCTCAATTGGCCATCGATGCTGCCGACTTCCCATCGTGCACTTCACGCTCTTTTTGCTCTGTTGATATTTCTCCGCTCTCCCAAAGCCGAGGTTTCCTTAGAAATCGAGTTCTTCAAGCGTTGAAGGGCGCTCAATTCATATGAGGTCTTTCTTGCTCTTTTTATGGATGAGGCCCAGCCTTAATCAAATGTCTGACGGCTGTGTTTCAGAAACTCTGAATCAGTCGTCCCAAATATAACGGGTTTGGCTAACCTCAATCGATTTTCAAATAAAGGCTAACTCGTTTTCGGAGCAAACCATCGAGGAATCAGCCAGATTACTGTTGCGTCGAAGCTGTTTGCAGTCATTGTATTTCGTAGACTAAATGTACGAAGCAGGCCACATATCCGCAAGGAACAAGCTAGGTTTCGCCATGGCCGTGGCTACCTTAATCATATCTTCATACTCCGCCAAATGATTGAACGCCGTCGATCATATCATCATCATCATAGACAGCAATACATCAGTGGTTCACACTGATGCTTGACTGCCACACAACCACGAAGAAAAGAAAAAACCTATATAGGAAGAAAGAAGAAAACAGAGGAGGGGAGGGAAGTGGACCTAACTACTAAAAATAGCTACGTCTATATTCAAACATACAACATCAAGGCGCCTACACCTTGCAAACAAACAACCGAGCTGTGAGTGAAAGTAACCGGTCATCAGTTCAGAGACCAAAGGAGGCCTTTCTTTTAGCCGATTGAAGTGAACTCCAGGATTGCTTATGAAAAACGTCGTCCCATCGAAAGTATGTCAACATCCTAAAAGCAATTTACAATCAGACCTCGAGTCGGGCTAGAGCTCATGGCAGCATGTAGCCGTCCTTCGTCCTTTCAAGTGGTCTACAGAAAGGTTGCTGTACCCGTTTTCTTGTTCAGTTTTACAGTAAACGCGATCTTGGAGTGTGCTGTTAATGGCATACCTTAGATACCGTTCGGTTCGTTCCGGTAAGAGATAGTTTAGTAAGCAGTTGGATCGGTACGTCTATGTACCAAAACACATGGATAAGCTAGATGAAGCGGTACTCCTGTCTGGGCTGGCTTATGGACGCACATGGTCATCCCGGTTCAAAAAATGAATTGACAAACCAGCATCATGTTTCAAGCGTTGATAGATCAAGTCAGCTGTTCATAAACGTTCACGTTTTAGATCAATTTCTTCATTTAAAGGAGTACACTCTGTTATGCAGGAAGACTGTCACGCTGCCTTTTTTAACGTTCAGGTATAGTAGTACGGTTAGTCATTGCCCACCGCACCAAAGATAGAGGATTCAGATGAAAACTGTGGACATGAATTTTTTGGTCGACTGTGTGACCTTATCTATATGTTTCGTGCGGTAAGATGACATTAGATTTTTATACCAGGTTTCAAACACCGTAAGGATTGCGATATTGCTGTAACATTATCCGTTTTCATCCTCCAATATGGTAATCAATTTCTTATTACAATCTGCCTCCTTAGGCAACACGACACCAGCATCTTTATAATGCTCCGAAATTGAAATGTCCTCATTTCCTCAAGTTCTCCACCGTTACGAGATGATCTACCATCAGAGATTGTTTCGAGGTCAGACTACAGCGTAAGTGATTCACTTTCTACGTAGAAAACCTTCACAGTAATAGATCCCGTCAGGCGGAAACTCTCGACCTACAGCTTACGCGACTCCTTTGATCTGGTGAATACAATCAAAGATATCAATTTAACTGGACAATCAATGTTTTCTCTTGACGTCGCATCCTTATTTACCAACGTTCCGCTAAAGGAGACTACAGATTACCTATGTGGTTATATCGAGGATAATGACAAATGTTTAGACACCACCGATCTGACTCAAGCCGTTACTTTATGTGCGCATTTACAACGTAGCTTACGTTCAACGAATGGACTTGTCGACAGAAGGACGGTGTCGCAATGGGAATCGCCGTTGGGACCACTGTTTGCAGATGTTTTCATGTCGAAATTAGAAAACGAGCAACTGAGTTCAGCGATAGGCCAATGCAGTTTTTATGAGGTACGTTGACGACATCTTTGCGTACTCGATAACAACGTAAATCCGACCGACATCTTGGCCATATTCAACTCCGCACACCAAAATTTGCAATTTTCGTTGGAGACCGAAATGAATAACCAATTAGGCTTTTTGGATGTACGTTTACGTCGCCGCGCTGATGGCTCAATTCAGCGCGCGATACACAGAAGAGTTACATGGAATGGTCAGGCATTCACTGCAGTAATTTTTCGCCACTTGCCCTGAAGAGATATCTAATTAACTGTTTGACGAGCAGAGCCGTAGGAATCTGCACAGATGATATCATTGCTGAAGAATTGGCATTCATACTTGCAATATTCAGACAAAATAGCTATCCAGAAAGGTTCATGGACAGAGCGAATATGTTTCAGAACATGCAAAAATTCGCTACCTCGTGGGCAGATATCAACTTTTACCATAGAAAATTTGGAACACATAATTTATCGTCTACTTACTTTACCAAAGTTCAACTGGATGTACTATCGTTCAGTCCAAACTTCAAGATGCCACCGAAACAAGTAAACAAACTGTTGATATAACTCACCGTGGAACTTAAATTGTTCATCAGCAATCCCTAGCATAGACGCATTCGTAAGCAGTTAATATATGTCCAACGAATGTCCGCATGCTATCTATTCAACCTGGGTTTATTGCACAACGATATAGATCGAACGTTATAAAAACGTTAATTGTTTTATTCTGTTCAAACTGAAAAGAAATTTCACTCGATATTTGGAATTGCGTTCTACCAAAAAATTAAACAACTGGGAAAGAGCTCGTTGCAGGACCGCATCGTAGTCTGTTTTGTGTCACGTCTTGAGCTTTGGTTGCTTTCAATGCTCCTGTTTGAATTGCCTAATAGTTCTATTCGGTTCACACGTAACTCCGTGTGTTGTTTGATATCACAGGTTTTGCAACGTAGGAGCTGAAACGGACCAAACTCATCGCCTGTTTGCTTTTCCACCTTCTGTGCTCCTCAGTTTTTTCCTCTGAATTGTCTCGAAACTTTTCCTCAATTTCTTCTCCAAAATTACAATCAATCTGTTTTTCGCTTCTGGCCTGAACATCTCTATCCGCAATTGAGCTTCTGTTATAGCTGGCTTCATGGTTTTTGGTGTTGTGGGTTTCTACTTGCCTTTTGTCTTCCTGGCCTAAATTTTGAAAAACCTGAGCTTCGGTTTAAGCTCGTACCAACGACAGAAACGGTACACCTGAATGCCCTAATCAGTCTCCCAGCTGAACTACGAAACGACAGTAGGAGCTCAGAAATTTCACATTTGGACTAATTTACCCTCCCAAACACACTTTCCTATGGAATCCACCGAAGGATCTAGCGAATTGGCTGCCCAAACAGGATTTCCCAAACAATTTACACTGGAACACATCAACGCTAATGCTTCAACATCGTCACGAGATACGGTCCAGTTAACTCATTAAGTGTCACCTTTCAGGTCAGAGACTTAGTAGTCGTTGGAATCGCTGTTTGGAAATGTAACGTATGGAAGCCCATGACATATCTACACCTGCTTTATTGTTAATGCTTCTAACTACTTCTGCTTTACCTGATTTGGTTTTCTTTTTTTTCAGTGAATGTTTTTCGTCCAACTGTATTCCTCGCCGCTCTATCGCAGATCACGTCTAAGTTTCATCTAGTATACACATAAACGATTATATTTGTATCTTTCTATATACCATCATTTATTCAGCTAATCTTCTTCTCCTCCTAGGTCAGTATTATCGAGAAACCGTTGGAACAGCATACCGTTGCCGGTGCCCACGGTTCGGATCGCGCTCAAATTCGGCGCAAAGTTTTGCACTACCTTACCGATTTATGTGTCTCGTTTTTTGCTCTGCTGACCATGTTACTCCAAGTGCTCATCAGGTTTTTGAACTTGGGTGCCGCTGTGACTGAAAACCGGTACGTTGTAGTTCATTGTATCTGTTGTCTGCTTATTGAATTAACGGTTTTTCCATTCTACGACAAGAGAGTTCTCCGTCTTAATTTGGAAAGCTGATTAGGCTGTCTGTCGAAATAAACGCGTTTTTTAACGTATGAACTGCCAACCGACATACTTAATGTCGTAGGTCTCAGTCTCGACTGTTTCAAACGACTTTCCAGGCCTCATATGTATTAACTATTGTGTGACTCACAGTAATTCACGGAATAAGGAATCCAACCTTAATGTGTCCAACCAAAACACGTGCATGCCTCGATTGTCTCACCCTTGTTTGAACCGACGCAGTTTGCCTCATGACCAATTCCAGTCCAGTCGGGAGACTTTGCGAATGTGCATCGCAAACCATACTCCAGTGCGTTCGTTTAGGATTAACCGACCCATAGTGTAATAGATATTTAGAGAGAAAAATGCCCGGCATTGGTAAAGGCACATTCGTTAATGCTGTAACTTCTTCTGTGGGCTGATACGAGAGAATCAGCATTCTAACAAATTTTGCTGATTTCCGTCGGTGTTGCTTATTGGAATGCAGTTTATCTTTTTCACCGGAATTTGCCTAAATCCAAACGTAGTCAGTCTTTCACAATAATATTTGCGAGTACTTTGACAAAATTTCTCTTTATTTTTTGTTCAAGAGAACATTACCGTTCTTTCTAAATGTAATCTGTAAAAAGTCGTCTTGCTCGGAGGTTGATTTTTCCCGTCCACCACTGATTTTGTCGGAGTCAAAATTGCCGTTCACATTTGAATGTGTTCATGCAAAATCCACATAGCCATTATTACATCGGCCCAACATAGCGCTTGATTGCACTAATTTTTAATCGCATTTTCATTATCTGTCGGTAATGATATATATTTATTCCTAATATCTCTCTAAAACGCATTATAATGAGGTGTAGTCACACAGGCATAATGGCTTCGAAGAGTTCTGTTGTAATCCCCTAGAAAGTTACGTTGGATCGACTACGGTATAGAAGTGCGCTTGGCAGTTGTCGAATTTTCTGCCTTGAAATATAGGGAACGGAAAACCTTGGTACCGAGAATAATGCGATCGTTCTCGCTAATTGTTCCCAAGTCAAGCCAAAAGACGAGTACAAAAAGCCACTTTGTTCATGGTATTTATATAGTGCATAGTGATATGCTGACATTCTTGAATCAGAAGTTCGAGGAGTAGTTACTTAAAATAGTAGTTAAGGTCACTAAGCCACCAACGAGCATAGCGGAATAAAGGTCGAGCAGGTAAAAGTAGCGAAGGTTGCCTTTGAATTTTTGTTCATTCGGATTGAGCAAGATCGTTTTCTCGAGGAAAAAACAACGTTGGACGATAAAAGGGGACTCCTTAAGAAGTTTATTTTCGAAACAATGATTAACATTATAGGTCTAATTTTAAAAATGCTGTTAATGAACTTCACAATCCTGATCTATAGTTCACCATGAACCATAGTAATGGGAGTGTTTTGGACGAACACAAAACCATAATTAGGACGTCAATATTTACTGTTGGTGTAAGTCTCCTTTTCTAGGAAATGTGCTATTACAATTATCCCTGTCTTCTAATATCTCCCGACCGAATACGAGTTAGTATTTTATGAACACTTGTATAAAACTGCGATTGTTAGTATCGAATGAGCAGCATGAACCAAAAGTTTCAATTATGTCCTAACGTTTGTCCGCAACGCAGCCAACTGAGTGCATGAAAGACTAGACAAGAAGCTCCACTTGTTCTTCTCGACTAACGTAATTCAACTGTCCATTTTTCTGGCAAGGTTAACAGACTGACTGGAATACACCCTTTTTTTGATCTTATCATTGACCATATTTTTAAATTAACAGGCAAATAATAACTCTCCTTTGACAACGATCGCTAACCCGTTACCAAATCACGCTACGAGTGGTATCATTGTACTAGGTGAACTAACGTAGAGAATACCGTTATTTGTCTTTATCTGTGAACTATTATGTGTCTATCCTCACAGTTCTACTTTTTGTTACCATGGTTCACATTCATCAGTGCACTGGGTATCTGTCTGACAGTCTTCTTCGTGATGGGCTTCTTTCTTGTGTACACATCTGAACCGCTCATATCCATACTGCACGGCACTCCTGTGACCGACTTCAGTGCCATTCCCTCGACAGGAACCACTTGGCGCGACACGCTCATCACCATTTTGTCCATATTCCGTCGATTTGCACGAGGCTCCTCTTGATTGATCTCCGTCTGCGCGATCTCCATGTCTTCTTTCATCTGTGTACATGTTCAGTTCTTTCAATCTGTAACTCTTGGTCAGTTACTTTTACAGCAACTGTTGTATTTCGTTTTGTCCAAACCAAGATGCATCCTTTTGATCATCGACTCCATTGATCATAAACCTAACACATGACACTGGCTCGTCATTTTGATTCCGTTCTCCACTTTTTGATGGTTAGCTGTGTATGTATCTTTCGCATTGTGTCACGAGTTCTCAAACGAAAACCGCTTCCGAATTAGTTTGTCCCCATTACTGTTCTTTGGATCTGTTGCGGTCATGTATGATTGCCGTCTGCTTGCTCAATCCTCGCTTTTGTTCTGTCCTTCTCCATGGTTGACTCTCTGCACTCACCTCTGCCGCCTTCTACCAACCAACCAGGTTACATGGTTTAAAAAAATCGATTGTGCTCACTGAGTTACTAATTCATGATACCTATTTTATACTTCGTTCATGTTAGCCTGTTGTGCAATTCATGTAGAACGATAATTGCTGTATCGTTATCTTGAAGTTGACTATCGCCCTAGCAAATTTTATTTTGTTTTCTTTCCGTTTCGTTTTCTTCATTACATTTCATTTGAAGCTGATCTATATTTTCGTCTTCCTCGACCCCCGCGTTCGAAGTGTTTATGTGACATTGTCTTTCATGTGCCTCTGTTTGCCGGACCTGTGTTTCATTGCTTCCAATTTGTCAGTCGTTCAAAAGAGAATTTGATCTAACGTAATTTTTGTTTGTCTGCCCAATTTCCCTCGGATTTAGTTTTGTGTGCACTCGATTTGGTATGTTCACTTTTGTTGGCTTAGACGGCGCTTTCAGTCGTAAACTTTCTGCTGAGATTAGGGTTGTTACTCCAGATGCAGATGACTAGGCTGGGTCTACCTCTTGTGGTTGTAGGCAGAGGAAGCCTAGCTAAGGCTCGCACAAGGTGGACATCATACACAAATACGCGTCTCGATGTCCCCAAAGCCAGTGAATATGAACTCTGAAAGAAAATAGCTTGTCGTGTGCACCGCCCACTGAAATATTGCAAGTTTGTTGCACGTAACCATGGCATTGAGCATATCCGCTCACTTGTCTCATGTAAGAGAATGTAACCGTTATACTGTGCGCTTTTGCTGTTTATTTCAGGTTTCGTACACTGTTGTTCATTTTTCGTGCATTGCTGGTCACGTTTTGTGCGCTTATTACTCTTGGTTGTTACGATTAGCTCTCAGATCGCAGACATTGATTGGACAACCATTGAACACAGAACGCTCTCACCCTCACTCTTTCTTTGATAAGTTTACCGCTGGCTAGGACCGTGCATTTCACCTCCATCTCAGGCGCGATGCATCGGCCGTGTAACTGTGTTGTAATTTACACGAACGTAAATGTGGAGGCACGCAGGTGGCCTGGTACGGCCACACGTACGAGTGTCTTCAATGTCATTGCGAAAGAGTGAGTACAGACAGGGAACGAACTGACCGTCATCTGGTTGGTTGGACTTGAAAAGTCAATGCTGAATCAATGTATTGTGGGATGTGTCTGGGCGGATCACAGTAGTGATGTTTCTGTCGAGTACACAGCCACTGGTCAATAGTCTTCCTGTCAAAGGAAGGATGAAAACAAGAATGTCGTGTTCAATGATCCTCTGATCATTGATCTTTGTTCAAAAACTACTCACAACAACCGAGGATATTAGACGCATTGAATTATGATCAGCAATGTACGAAACATGAAAGATCAGAAAGATCTTGAAGATCATTAAATCTAGGTTCTACAAACAAACAATTTTGACTGAACGCCCGAACATGCTTATTTAGTATGGTGATATCAAAAGTCCGTTCTCTTCACGTACCCGAGGATCGGAGTTCAAATTATGGTCCGTATGTTACTAAGTTATCCTGCTTGGTTCCCGTACCCTGACTAGACTGCTTCCTATCGAAGTGTGATAGTTAGAAACCCTTGTATATATTTCAAGCGCTGTGTTCCTTATAAAACTCACTAGGACAGAAAATGGTGTCACTGAAATGTCAATACATCGATGTTGCGTCGTCTGCATGTTGCTGGATAAATGTATGTACCAAGGAACGTGGCGACGACCACTGAACAAAGGAGTTGGAGGTCAAGGTTAGAATTGACTAAGTGGGTTTTTGCGCCTGCAACCGTGGGTGTCTGGCTGCTCCGCATTCTTAAGTTGGTGACAAGTAATAACTCATAGAAAGGTGTGATCGGGTCGGTGTCAATCTTTTGCTGAGATGTTTGGTTGCCAACTTGCGCCGTTAGTCGGTCAATTGTGCAGAGGGCTGTTTGGACGTCCATCTTTGCTGCTAATGTAAATGTCACTGATAACGTGTGGCGCAGAAGATTGTATTCCGCTTTTGCGAAAATATCTCCCCGGAGCTAAACTGACACATAGTTGAACAGCAGGTTCGACTGACGCACAACACCGGTCAATTGATTATCACGAGACGGCCGTCTTAGAATAATCAGCTTAGGCA
The DNA here is from genome assembly GCA_014220965.1 of Paragonimus kellicotti. Lineage (NCBI taxonomy): Eukaryota > Metazoa > Platyhelminthes > Trematoda > Plagiorchiida > Troglotrematidae > Paragonimus > Paragonimus kellicotti. Next base: position 14,515 of record LOND01000782.1, on the reverse strand, counting down.
GTGCGTGCAAAGTATGTTCCTCCGGTCTTTACTTGCGGCGGACGTCCACAAATTTTCGAGGTGTTTGTTAAGTGAAGCGTTTTGATCAATAACCCTCCCTCCTAAACTCCTCACGGATCGTTGTACACTTGCTAAACAGTATTTTGTTGGGAACGCAACCTGTTCATAAATTTTGTTTCAGATCAGCCGGCGTTTTCGCCTCATATAGAGCATAGATTTTTCGGTTCATTCCTGGAGTTCTTGAAGTTCGTTTGCCAAGTTTGTCGTTCTTTGTCTGTTAGAGGAGTGTTGAAGCGTTCTGTTTAACATACTGAATATTTCTTACTAAGCTTCTCTGGGAATAAAGATCAGAAACTTTTACGAATTAGTCGGTGTTACGCATGTTCACTGAACTGCGGTTTTGATGTTCGGGACACCAGAATCAGGTAGCCGATGTGCTTTCGTGTCTGCCCAAAGAAAATGAAAAAGAAGTGGAAAAAATTGTAGCCCAGAGTGGTGTTCATCTGATTTCCCTAAATCTGAGCAAGATACAAAGTGATACAGAGATCGATTTGTTTCCTACGAAAGTCTGTGAATATAAATCAATCCCCTGACCCGATGAAAGCGACCTCCAGTCTAAACTATAGCTATTTTTTGTTGAACGACACGTGTTATGAGGGCTGGTAAACGTGTTTTAATGAGCTTTCACTTCCTCATATCACAATCTCTCATTAGAGATGTAATAGCTACTGGCCATGAGGGACATTCCGGCACAGTAAGTTCAGAAGCCTGTATTCACGAATACTGAACTCTAGCGTGGAAGCGGCAATCAGCGACTGTTCCGTATGTCAACACTCGGACAAGGACCGCTAGGCCTAACAAGGCGCTTATTCGACCCACCGGGCATTCCATGACACCACCAGTGAAAACTGCGACTGATATAATGGGACCATTCGCAACCGTATTGCAATGGAAAGGGACAATGACAGCTAAGTGTTTTTTTTATAAAATGGCTTGAAGCTCTCTAATGTGATGATCTTGAAGTGGTTGCTCCATGAGCCTTGATTGTGGAAGTAGTTACTGATAAAGGACCTCAGACTGAGTTTGCACAATTTCCGCTCAAGAGTGACATTCGACGTGTGAAAACTGTGTCATACAATCCAATAGCCGACGTCATCTAGCATCAGTCCACCTTCATCTATACAATTTCGACGTGAACGTATAAGTCGCAACAGCCACCAGCCGATCAGAACGAACGCGTCACACTCTGCTGCTCCACACCACATCGAGCTGGACGGAGAATGAATGGTAATGTTTTGTCCTATCTGGGCTGTGCACGTGTGTCTCGGCCTGAACATTGATTGGCTGACCCACTGACTAATCGATCTAGTGCACGCGTGTCTGGGTCAACACCAGGCCTTCGCGCTCCACGAACCACGTGGCTACATTGCTGCAGTCACGCTGACTGTGTATAGACTTTTCAGTCATGTGAAAATCCGACCCGATCTTTTCCTCCGAAGGGTTTACTCCTCTATATTCTACCTCTTCTGTTTCTAAACATTATTTGTAACCTGACCCAGATGTTTTCGTTTTATCGCGTCAATCTGATAGTTATGCGGATAGCCTATTATTTTACTTTGCTTGAGTGCTGCCTGCACCACCTTTTTGAAGCTCGGCTCACTCCCGATGTTCTTCAACCAGTTGACTATTAGGAATAACTCTGTTGAGTATGCATGCCATAATATGTTATTATAATTCATCTTTAGCCTGCCCGGCACCAAATTGTAATCCATTTCCCGGGAACGACGTATCGACTAAAATCGCTCACTTTGACAATTTGTTTAGTAACACCGTGGCACTGTGATTCATACCTTTGATTATTTGCGATTGTTGGGTTATGGCTGTGCGACGCCAAAACCTTCGTGAAATGTCTTTCAGACTGCACCTGGCTCTCTTCTTCTTATGGCACCCGTGTACATACTTGCGGTACGAATTACGTACTAATTACGTATTAACTGCAAATGAATTAAACAAAACATCTAACGCCATATATAG
>LOND01000781.1:89184-101667 GCA_014220965.1 Paragonimus kellicotti | reverse complement strand
CAATTGAAGTCAACAGGACAGTTCCCATGTCTCCTCTATCGAGACGATCGGGCAACCTGATCATTACTCACAAGCGAAAGTGGTTGAGCGTTCACATATGATAATTCGGTCGTGCCTAATGTGAGGTCAATGGCGCAGTGGTCAACACGGTTGCCTCATGAAAGCGTGGCCGGAGTTCTAGTCCCGGCAGTGGCAAGGATATGCACTACTGACGAGCTCTAATGAGAGCGAAACTCGAGTCTAGTGCTTTCTTTTCGAAAGGGGCCGACTGGAAAGTCTATGGGAATGCGACAGCTGCGATCAGCTGTGTGTGATGCTCAGTCTATATGGGCAGTCAATGTTAACTTAAACAACAACAAAATGTTATCGTTCATATGAACGTGCCTCTGCAAAAGTCAGTTGACTATTTATGCGATTATATCGAACTTAACAACAAACATGTGAGCATCCCAAAAGATGAACTGAGAGAACTGCTGGTGCTTTGTACTGGTAACGTTCAGTTTCTGTTCAACAATGCAATCTACCGATAGAGAGAGATGGAGTGGCAATGGACTCGCCTCTAAGTCCCCTGTTAGCTGACGTTTTTCATGAGCAAACTGGAGACTAACCAATTGAGTGCGGTCATTGAACAATTTGCATTTATAAACGCTATGTTGATGATATTTTTTGCGTCTTCAATGAGGATTCTGACATGGACAAAGTTATGACAACTTTTAACTCGGCCCATAACAGTATTAAATTCTCCGAGGAGTCAAACAACAGTGGCCGAATAAATTTCTTGGATGTTGGCACAGTAAGAAAAAAGATTGTTCAATTCAACGAAATATGTACAGGAAACAGACTTGGAGTGACCAATACCTTCACTATGACAGTTTCGTTCTGCTGAATCAGAAGCGAAACCTCATATGATGTCTGACTGGTAGGGCGTTAAAGATCTGCACCCCGACGCTACAAGCTGAGCTAGATTTTCTACGAGAAGTGTTCTTGCAGAATGGACTATCCAGTGCGTTTCATTCAGAAGACGATGCGGCGGTAGAGTCGAAACTTAAGTCACCCTCTGTGAAGTAGGAAACTTGCGTTTATTAGCTTTCCTTTCAAGGGAGATCCCAAGGCCGAAGTTGTCTAAAGAAAACGCAGAAAGTCATCCGAAACAAACTAACCCTGCGGCTCAATTGTGTGTGAGTTTCCGTTCAGCACCTCGTTATTCATTCAACTCAAAGACAGACTCCATGGTCTACAACCATCTATTGTGTGTAACTACACTTCTCAGTGATCGCGTTTACGCCACAGATATGCAGGTTTGCTTCTGCCATTACTTTTCAAACTTAGAAAAATTTCGTATTCAAACTTCGATGTAATTTACTCACCTTGACTCATGATTGTTGGAGTGCTCGAGACCATAACGTAAGCATAAAGTTTTGTTTAAAAGATAATGTTATCAAATATTTTATTGCCTCATCCTCAAACCTACGCTCCACAACTACCTTGATTCTTGTTTACACTCACAGAATGAAGGTGGCGTGAATGGGACTGGAACCGGCAACCGGCTGAACTACTCACTTATTGATGAGAATGTGCGACTTGTAGATAATTCTCTCGAGTTCATTTCGACCTCCGTGTCAGATGTGTGACTGCTCATCTCATCACTAATTAGCGCAGTTTTTCAGGTGTTGTCTTTACGTTGGAGCTAAATTGGACTGCATGCCGTCACCCTACTTGACAAAATCGCGAGCAGTTTATTGCTGTGTGATCTTCCATTTGCAGTTCTACGAAGCGGTTGGTTCTGATGATTTGGCTGCTTAATCAACGTTGCTATCCATTTGTTAGTTTGTTGGTCCTCGCTCTGTGAACATGTGTCATGTTTTCTGTTGAAGCTTATATTAATGTTGGCGGGCTGTCTCCAGTCTTCGGCTCTCAAGGGCTATGAGAAAACGTTTTTGTGATTACTCCGGAGATTACGAATCTTCGATTGTTTGCGGGCGTCGAATAACTATTATCATCACAGAGTCAAAAAGTACTTTTTGTATGTTCGGTCTTCGATTTCTTTCGTACACACTATTAAAATGGTGTTCATTTTTACAATCTTAGGCACTCACGGTCCATTCTCAATCAAAGTGGCCTTCACAGATATCTCCGTCCTGGTTCCCGTGGATGACAGGTGAATTAGTGATATTATGTCCATAGCATTTTTCGAACTTAATATATCCATCCGATCATATGTACCATCGATTGCAAGGAGTGTTGTTTTTAAAATTTTCTATATTGTCGATTTAGGTCATTTGTATTCTGTAAACTGACTACGTATTCCCTTCGTTGGTGTTCCATTGATCTGTTCACGATCTAGTTTCGGAATGTTCTTACATCATTCCAAACACGTTTGATTGAGGCAGTATCTCAGTGTTAACCACCAGTCACGTGGTCGCAGGTTCATACTGGGTTGCCACAAACGTTCCCGTCCAGCTGTGGATAGTCTGAATATATACATGCAAATATGACCTCCTGTGTCTTATGACGGTGAGGATTTTGTGCTGGAAAAACCAAGAGTTTACTTTGTTTACACTTTATTTAACGCAGTTTCTCAATGTTTTGAGCTGTTTACTGTTTTTAGGTCTGGTCGAACTGGATACTTTACGAGTGGGAATCGGGGAGCTCGAGTTAAAGAGTGGACTGTAATTTTGCACATTATTATTTCGCTCATTGTGTAATCGCAACGGACAATGTTTAGGGGACTAACCGGCATCAATTTGGCGTCCATTTTGATGGAATTCTGGTTCTCATCATTGACCGAAATTAGACTTGGCATGGTGAAAGTGTTAGCTGGGAAGTAGACTGGTATCATGAAGGTTCACAGTTACCATTTCCTATAACGTTCTCATCCACATCGAAATGGTTTTCAGTCACATCTAGTTGAAGTATACTTTTTCTTAAAACGATACGCTTTGTTGAGGTGTCCGTGTGTGTCCGTGCAGGCATGCATTCCTAATGCGAACGTATGCAGTGTTCTTACGTCTATACTTGTGAGCAGGGTTTTTCTATCTTTTGACTTAGCCGTAATCACGAAGGATGGAGTGTAAGTGACGATCCACACACCCATGTGCACTACCATTAGGCTCTGGCAAGTAAGAAACTTGAGCTCATTTTTTCCTTTTCTGTCCATGATTCCTCACGAACTCGTTTTCACTTGTGGACCGAAGTAGTAGGACAATATAGGTTTATATCTTGATTGCGTTAGTTTTGCTGGAATAGGCAAGTGACACCAACCCACGTAAACCGATTTGAATTTTTGTTGGTTGTCGTGATTGTCGGAGTATATGCTTCTACACACTGTAACTTCAGTGATGGTGAGAGTAGTCTTTACCTGAAGTACCAGATTTATTCGGTTTCAGTTAATTTATAACGTTTCTGATGACAGAGTGGCATCCCTTCAAAGCCCAAGATTCACACACCTGAAGCAGATTTTAAGACGATGTTATTGCACGGCTGCGAAACGTGGTCGCTAGGATTGGTGGATGTGACTTGTCTTTAGATATTCTGCCTTTATTGTGTTCATGCAGCCGCTTATTTTGAGTGGGATCGGCGCGTACCGAACGATGTTGTTATGAAGCGAATATGTATTGACGGTACTCAAGTAAGCTCGCTTGCATACTTAGCTGGGACATATTTAAGAATGTTGACTATTCCTCTCTATGAATATGTCTGAGGTGGTCATGCTGGAGTAGATCTCTGGTGTATGAAGGCTGTATGCTTTCCGAATCCCGTTTTGAATCTTGGACAGTATTTCTTTTACCGCAATATCTGTCGTGTAGAATGATATTACACTTCTGCCTGGTATGCATTTAAGTTAAATAGGGATGTTCGGAGCTTATTCGATTACAACTACCAACCTCTTCCGGTGACGGGTTCCAGCTTTTAGCGCACGAAATTTCCTTTGCCTTGTGGCATACAAAATCCTATATGCTGCATTCTATCCTGTCCTGGATGGGAGTATTCATGTCAATTTAGCTTAAGCCCGCAATTGTATGATTACCGGTCATTGACAATGAGTTACAGCGTGTCCAGTTACCTCGTTTATTTTTTCTCTGCGCAGTTTCATATAATCGGCAGTAGTTTCTACGCATGTTTTTATGGATGAGAAGGCTCTTACTGTAGAACACTATACCTATTAGCCATTTTTGGTGTGTTTGCTTGGAATGATAAATACTGTCCTAATCATAAAATACGGGTATTTTACTTATTTCGCATTTGGGGTTAAATGGTTACGGTATTTCCGTGAGTATCACGTCTTCAACCAGAACGACTGCGGATATTGTATCCAATTTTTCGTACTTTCCGGTCTGAATTTTAGCTACAGTATGATGTTGCGTACTATCAGACGTATCCAGTGATTAGCAGGGCATGATAAACAAAACGGGAATCAACTACATGTATTTGGAACGAACAAGCAGTTCGCACGATACCTTTGGCCAGGATATCCAGTGATTACCCATCTTTTCTCGCTCGGGCTTGCGAAGCTGTAGTGTGTGGTACGAACACTTTAGTTACAACTATGGGATTCTCCAACCTGTTTTTCAGTACGGGCGCACTCTACTGACCACTCGTTTCACAGACTTCGTTTGCTCGAATGCGTTTCGCATAAGCCGATCCGCCATGTGTCACGTGTTTGGTTTATCTGTGTTGGGTTAGGCTAGAAGATATATTCCGGTGAATAGTGTAAGCTTTGACTTGGGGACAAGAAACTTTCAGCCTTGAAGCTTGTGTGACTTTCTCGACTTCCAAATTTGTACTAAAGACAATGAATACCTTTGGTTAACAGCTTTGGCTGAACGTCAGTATTGTCGATGCTCGTTTTATGGGATACTATGTTTTTGTGATTTTTTCACGGTTTTTGTTCCAGGTAGGCAGTTCTCTGGCGATTATATTATTGGCACTAAACGCATATCCGATTGTATAGATCACACAACCGCAACCATTGATCAGATTTATATACTGCTAACCGCCTTTTGTTGTGATAATTCTGCTCATGTGTTTTATCTCTCACCACCATATCACAGACTAATATGAAGGGAGAGACGCCTCTACATGTTGCTGCTATCCACGGGGATATGGACCACGTAATGAAGTTGATCGAAGTACTGGTAAGGCACTGTTGTATTGTCTGTATGCCTGTTTGTTGTGATAATAAGAATGTGTCCTCTGTTCTCCGTGATTTTCTTTTGCTTGTACAGTCCCGGCTTAATTCGTTCTCCTTGTCTGATCATCTTTTTCATTAGAGTCATCCGGTCAATGTGGTCGATGGTGCAGGATGGTTGCCAATTCACGAGGCTGCGTTCCACGATCGGACTGAGGTAGCTGTCTATCTGCTCGATCGGGGTGCACGGCTCGACGATCCGGGCTGTCCACTGGATGTATCCACTCCTCTGTTCGAAGCTGTTCACAATGGCTCGCTGACTACAGCGCTAATGCTCGTTCGACGTGGAGCAAATCTGTGGCATCGGTGAGTATTGACTGGTGTGCGCATATCGAGTGCGCTTCAGCCGTTCCTAGTCCACGCATTGTCGTTGCTTGCTTTCGACATTACTTTATTTTGTGTTGCAACCACTGCGTGTTCATGCAAGCGAGTGGTCTCGTTTACTCTCATTTGTTGATTTACCTGCACTCGTCGTCATCTACATCAGTAGATCTGCGATTGATACTGCTACTCAACTTCCACACAAACAGGAGAAACCTTCAGTTCAGGAATACTCACGTGGTGAAGGGACTTCATAAACCTCTTTCATCTACCCGCCAATGACCGGTACGTTGATATGAGTACGTTGAACCTGTGTTTATTATCAGGATTTGGGGCGCACAGACGCTCTCGACATAGTATGTTGCATAGTTGTTGACCTCGGCTATTCAAACCCGTCTTTCATCTGACGAGTTGGTTTCCGCCTGTGTGCGCATATCTTCCATGTTCAGGTTATAACTGCCTTCTCGAACTGCAGATTTTTCATCTTTCCCTTATAATACTCAAACGTTTTAGTAGCTGAAGCTCCAAAACCACTTAGTCTTCTAACCGAGAATAGTCGTGAACATCGTAACTAACCGCACAATCTGCACCATCCACAACTGAATCAACTAGCTGAGGCCCGTTGAACTGTTTCTAGGGTTGCTCAGCTCATCCTTCAGGTCACCGCAACAGGTTGTAAATTCGTGAGCCACATTTTTTCTAATTCATCTCACTTACACCACCACCAATTAGAGAAAACGTCAGCCGGCTATTCGACGATAGAAGTTCCTTCCTTCCTCCTTTTGCTCCGTTTAGAGAAGTGAAATCACAGTTCTTACGCCGATTCTTCGTAGGTTTACGTTTCAGTTTACGGTGGTCTTCGTTGTATTCAGAGTCCAAGATGGTCAGTGACGTACGTCCATGTTTTGCTGAACGTCGTATCCGTGGCTCTCCTCTGGAACAAACTTCACCGCAAGAGATTCGCATGGCTGTTGAGATTTCTGCTGAGTGCTAATTTGAACCACCCCACTGTTTTGACCCGGACAGTTTATCCGTCATTGCTGTTCGATGGGCATTTCTTATACCCTTGTCGCTGAATTTCCAACTGAATACTTTGTGTTTGCGGGCAGATAGTCTTTGAACTAACAATAAAACGAAGCGCGTGGAACGTTGAACGTACTATCTAATCACCTCTTCCCTGGGGTTTGACGACCAAGTTTCCCCTTCATGCCATTAGCAAGTATAGTTAATGTCCGTGTGTTTCTTCTGTCCCAATAGATGAAAGTGGGCATAGTAGAAGACGTTCTTCACATTTGAACTGTTGTCTGTTGGGGCGTATGTATATATGACAAGTAAACAGTCGTCCTGGTCTGTGCCAACAGACTTCGATCGAAGTACTGGGTCTGATTGCACACAAGGAGACCATTCGTTGGCATCCAATCGAGCGGTCTCTGTTCTGCCCTAGACCTCGTTGCAGTACCCACCCCAGCTTGACCGCAAGGTTCGACCTCGTCGTCCCCAGGTGTCCTAAGTAAGCATCACTGACGTTTAACATTATTCATGGACAAATTCAGGTAAAACACATGAGGTCGCGTTTCGGAGACACAACTCAAACACACACACAGTTTCGCTATGAGGAAGTGCTTGATCAGAACAAGCACTTTTGACATGTTGTCAAATATGCGACTTTAAGCGAAATTATTTACCATTGTCTTGGTTATCACGGGACAAGTAACAATCCGAGAGCAAAAGGAGATAAGAATTGAAAATAAGTGGGTTGGGTCCATAGAGCGAGAAAACAACTTCCGTAGCTAGCTAAGCCCGGTCAGTCATGTAACGAAAAGGACGGTTCTGAAATTTGGAACCTATACCCGCGAGTCTCGAAACCATCAAAATCCTAATCTTGAGACAAAAAGAGTAGGGAATTTGTTTTAGGAGAGGACTCTTTCTCGCAAACCAATGGTCCAAGAATCTGATTCACTTATAATGATGACTTGCCTGTCTCGAGGGCACAATGAATTGAAGTTTGATTCTGACTACTGCTGCACGCAGTGGATGCATTCGAAGCTACGTGAGGCTTCTGAGTGGTCCCGAAAGTTTGTTGACCATAGTGAATAACACACCCGTGGCTGCCGTCAGCCGCTAAGCGGTCGGAGTGCTCCTGTCTTGGTCTATTTTGATAATGTCTTATTCGGACCAAACGGCGGTTCTGAAACTGTGGATGATAGTTCTGCTGTATTCTGATTTTATCGCGCCTCACTGTCCAAGCACTTCTGCGCTGTCGACAGCGTAAAACCGGTCACCATGAGTATAACTGCTTTGCTGTGTGAACACTCACCTTTAGCGTATCTGGTATGCGTGTACCTGAAAGGCCCGGGGTCCCAGTCATCGTAGCATTCTGGATCGATAAACTACACAAACCTGGCCACTACCTCAAGATTGCTACAAAGATCCGCAAGGTGGCGAAGGTGTGATTGAGACTGAACTGTAGTTGGTGTCAGTCATTAGAAAGGGAACGGCTAACCCTTTCCCACCTCCAACCTGTGGAATCTGTTGGTCTGTCTTCCAGTAGTAACTTCTGGCGTGATGATAAATACACCAAAGTTTATCCAGTACACCACTGAAATGCCCAAATAATCACAGCCCAAACATCCCGTGTCTTCATGGCAATAACAAGTATATTCCTGTGATTTTAAGTGTCCACTCATTTGCCTATCTTATACTCAAGTGCTGACTTGTCGCACTAAACGAAATGGGTTGCACGCCAGTCTTCAAATCGTTTACCCAGAATGCACTCCCTCGTCACGGTTATTTCTGTCATTTTCCTTCTCATCAGCAACAAACGAGGTGAATGTCTTCCAGAATTGTTGGACTCGTGGCAACCTACACGACGCTGTGTGGGAACATTTGGTCAGCAACGCGAGATGTTTGATCAGTTGCTTAATGCTATCCGTGAACGCCTTGGCCGTGAGCTTATTTTTGTTGATCATTCTGTTTGTTCCCTTATCTTCATATTAACGTTATTGTTATTTTTTGTATAGCTTCATGTAGTTTTAATAGCCTGAGTGTGGTTTGCATTCCGGATGATTGATTGTTGACTCGGCTCAGAAAGTGACCAGTCAAAAACGAGAACAGCAAAGTGAACCTGCACAAGTGTCACTGTTAACGTTGATCTTATTCGACTCCCTTACCGAACGTGGTGATTCGTTTGAATGTCTACACTGTATCTTGTACGCATCTCCTCTCCGTTTGTTCTGAAGTCAACTAAATTCATTCGTTTGGTATTCAATGATACATGGATTAAAGCAGTTCGGTTGTGTCATAAGGATGCTCACTGGTAGTTTCGCACACCGAGCTCTCTTTGTCGGAGCCGCAGGCAGTTGGCGCGAGGTTCGAGGTGGACAAATAATGACTTGGTATGTATGCATGAGAACAGTTTTCAGTAGGTTAACCACTGTAAATAAGGTTCATCGTCCTAACTGGCATCCTGGTGCTCCACAGTCGTGAATATTCGTGGAGGTAGCGGCCAATCACATTCATTGTCGGAAATGTCAATGTCAAATGTACAGTAAATGTGTTGTGTTGGTGGACACCTCACTGAAGGTAGGGTTATGGCTAACCGGAGCCTGTAGTGGCACTGCACTTAGCAAGTGTAACACGCATACAGACCGGTGTGGTCGTTATCTGTAGATAATGTACGTGACGCATTCTCCTCTGGTTACCCGGCATTCGTCAGCTTACTGCTTGGCAGAAGTTCCATTTCAAGGCAGTTGGAAGTGTCAAGTATTCTCATCTATCACGTAGTTGAATATGTGTTGAAAGTCTGCAATGACAAGTGTTCTTGTAACAAATCGACATAATCCACTACTCTATCTTATGCTTAAAGTTGCACATACATTCGTGCTGTCCTTTTTTCTGGTTTTGATTACATAATGAGAGGCTTGAACAACGTCACATGCCCACGACACTAGGTTTGTCACCTCTCCGTTCGCAACTTGCTGAGGCTCTCAACGCCCATTTTCGTTCCCATTTATCAAATCAGATGATTACGATCGTTGGCTTAACCAGCCGCGTTCTTCTCCGCCTGATCATACGTCTACTTCTTCGTCTCCTGCTTCATCACATGGTAGTCCAGGTAACACTGTATTGTCCCCGCCACGAGTGAAACATCGCCGACAGCCACGATCCCCTTCACTTTCTGATCTGGATGGCCGTACAGATAAGCCGACTCCCCATCGAGATTTACGTTGTCAAAACTGGGAAGAACTGCTTGTTGACTTGGACGCTACTCAAGCGACTAGTTCGTATATGCGTAAAGGTGTTAACCGAAATACGCGTAAACCAGATGCCGTTCAGACATACAAAGAGGCAATGCAAGCGATTGCCAGCTCTTCGTCACGGTACGTATGCTTTCCTTTTGAACGCTTAAGAGGTTTTTTTGACCAAGTTGACTTAGAAACACTGATTGTCGGGGAAGTTTGTCAACATTGTCACTATAACTTATCACCAGACGTTTTTGCTAAACTAAGCCATGTGTAGTGAATAATCACTCTTCTTTGGAATCTCACGTCCTGTGAAGTGAAGTTATCCGCCTTTCGTTTTTACTGTTCCAGTTTTTTTTTGCTGACATTCTGGTGAACGCTCTAATGTGTTGTTGATACAAAGATGCGAAACTGATGGCCAGTATGTTGCTATGGCTCTTGTCTTTAAAGTTACACGGACTATCTAGAAAGTCCCTAATACTCGTCCAACTATTATTTTCATCCAGTGATCTGTTTCTACTGGGTGTAAGCTATTCCCTCAAATTCACAATGGAAGGTTTTGAAAAACGATTGTGGTGGATTGTTCGGTGGATTCGTCAGATGTTCATCCAAAGCTTAAGTGATATTTGTCATCCTCCACCACCTGATTCGCAGGTGCGATATTGTTAACACGACAACTTTAACAACACCTCAGAAGGCGCGGTTGTTTTTGCCTCGTAACTTTTTTTATTGACTCAAATTGTATCCTGAGACTGTATTTTCAGTCCCCGATGCCTTTGCGGAATTGTGTTTATATGCCCGGGACGCCACATTAGGCAGAACCTTGTTCCTCTAGCTTGTTCTCAAAAAGTTTTTGCCTAACATGCCGCTGAGCATGCCAATTTGGCCACATGTACTTCAGTGGTTCAGACACTTTTTGTGTATGTCAGTTCATCACTACTTCATCATCACTAATTCATTTTTGTTCAGAAGACGGTTATCACAATGGAACAGTTGATATAACATCTATGCACTAAAGCACCGCAACATTCAAACGTATTCACTGATTGCCATTTAATTTGAGTATCTGCTTGATTTTTTCTAACTTCTGACGCCCATTATTTGATTATTATGCATATAACGACTGACGATTTTCTTTCCGTGTGAACTGAGGAAGTAATCATAGGTGTGCACTGTTCTCCAGTATTTCGTAAGTATTGCGTGCTTAATATGCACAGGATACGTCATAGTTGTGCTTGCTCCCACATACCATGCGGGACTGTGTGCGAGTTGAACACTGCTCAGCATCCCATATGGGAACGGCAGTGTGTAAAGTAGGGAAAGGTGAAACAGTGAATCACTGTATGTTCGTGGACTTCCAGCCTACCGATTTACTCGCCACTTCTTTTGTGGATGTGGGTTGGGGCCAGCATCATTCCTATACCAAAGGGAAGTTAGTGCCAGTTTTTCTCGTGGCCCTATTTATGCTAGTCGCGTCATGTTACTTGGAATTTTTACTCGGTAGCTCTTCGCTCCCGTTCACGTGCATTATTTCACAGATCGAAAAAGCGCACAGTGCCTGAGAGCCAACGAGAATATAGTCCAAAGCAGCGGAAGAAGAGAGCCACACCGCAGATCGTAATGGATGACGAAAATTGGCTTGTGAACGACGAATGTCCCAGCGCAAGCAAACAGAAAACCAACAGAACGGTTCGCAGTCAACTTGAACTCAGGAATGTCCGGTTGTCCAACAAACCTGCCATGAAATCCGGCACAAGTGAGCGTTCGTTAGCTGCAACTGCCTACCATTATGATGTGCACTTTCCTCATAACCGTTCTTCAGGTAGTTACTGCGTGACAACTCCGTCGGGTGCGTTGCCAAATTTATAAGTGCATAGCATTTCCGGTTCATTGTCATCTTTTGTTGTTTGTAGCCTCGCCCGCCGCTGGTGGCAATCGCAAAGTCCCATTATGTGATATCAGCCATCTGCAGAACACAAGCGTTGATTTTAGCCCACACGCGACAGTCTTTACTTCCACACAAATACCAAGTGATTCAACTTCGAAGACAACGGGCACATCTCCACCGCCTCAGCCACACACATCCACCTTGTCCGCACAACCGGTCTCTGCACTACCGAGCGTTGTTCCCCCATTTTCTGCGGTTCGTCCTGTTGAACAAGCTGATAGGATGCCGTCCGCCAGTCAGCCAGTTCAGTCTGCTCAAGGTATGTTTCACCGGTTCTTTCCAAATTCATTTTTATTGCGAGCATTAAGATCTTGCGTGCGTACTCACCGCCGCTGAAGCGAAATTTACGCGAACTTCATTGACCGGTTTTCGGACATTCATTTATTTGTACGACCCCAATCCATACATTATATATATATATAGACCCTGTATTTGAGACGTTTTGTCCGGGTACCTTTATATCTGCTCACAGCGGATACTCCCGGATAGTGTGAAGCGTCCATTTTCCGGTGGCGTCACGTATAAGTTAGGGTTCGGATGTTCACCCGAACTCGTTTTCACTTGTGGACCGAAGTAGTAGGACAATATAGGTTTATGAAAAAGAATCTAGAAACATCGTGATCATTGAAAGACGACAGTGATCTCTCAGCTTTTTAGTGCAGGTATATGATCTAGTAGCAGTGGGGATATGGTGTTGACGCCGAAACTCATGCGTTCGGTTGAGTAGTTACTGTTTTACTTTCCTTATCTTGTTGATTTACCCATAACTAATTCACATGTAAGTT
>LOND01000781.1:44637-64013 GCA_014220965.1 Paragonimus kellicotti | reverse complement strand
AGTGTGGAAAAAGAATTGAACACACTTATTCTAGTTACCCTGGAGGGAAGAGTTTCAGTCTTCTAATATAAAACTGGATACAGGTTATTCCAACAGTCGTCTGGTTCACGCCTGAATGCATCTACAGTCGAAGCTTGTGCAATATTTGCTGGTAATCTGTTGCATGGATTAGTCGCTCTGTTAGTCAGAGAGTTGAAGTGAACAATCAGTCTTGCTCTGGTTTTCTCGATTTTGATTCTGTGGCCTCTCGAACATCAGCCCTGTTACACCACAAACAGACATACTAAATAGTTGGTACCACCGTTGTGGGCAATTTTGTACACTTCGTTATTATCCCTTCCTTCGTTTAAACGAGAATAGGCTCACCGATCTCGTTATCTTTGTGACGTAGACCCTTCATGCCTCATTTCATATGTACGGCGAACTTCTGTCTTTTCGAGGACGTTAATGTCTTTCATATGACAGCTAAAAAATTTGGACACATTCTGAATGGTGGCTAACTATTCCGGAGTACAACGGTACGAGCGCTGCTGTCGTATGCTGGCGATCGCAGGTTTCGGTGGATGATACGCTCAACCTGTTTTAATGACAACCATGTCACATTTGACAGATAGGGTAAACTTACTGGAGACTTGAATGCGTTGGTTGATTGGATTATCGGTAGCCGTAGGCTTTTGCTGTCTGCTTGGCAGGTTCTGTTGAGGGCGACTCTAGTTGCCAAACTTTGAGGAGTCATTCCATTGTGTCTATTCATGCTCCAACTGACCGCATTTACGTCGGTGTCTAGGACGATTGTTACCCGAGTTTCGCTACTCTTCTTTGGTGGACACATGGTTCTGACGTAGTCATTCTGACCGGAAGTATAAACGTCTAGGCCGGCAGCGTCATGCCAACCACCGACCAACGACCGCTACTTTTTCCGACTACAAAGTTGCATACATTTCCAGGGTTTACCCGAAGGAGTCGGACTGGTAAGCTTCTGTGTGGAATCCTCTGGGTTCCATCCAGTTGGTGTTGGTTAATCATATTGTAGATTAGTGTGTCAGTGATAACCTTGTCTCACGGTCACAGAAATGGACGGACCAGAGTGGTAAATTATTAGTTGAGATTGAACATATTGAAAATACAGTGCAAGAAATACTCCACTATTTGTTGTGTGTTCTAATTGTGCGTTCTAATTGGCAGGGAGAAGAAAATCTATTGAAGGTTCGACGGAAAAACAATCGAGACGTCCATCATATAATGCACTAACAAAGCTGAAGAAAAGTAAGGGTTGAAGGTTAACATAACCCTACCTTCTGAGAAAGAGACCGGATGGTCTAACGAGCGACGGCGGTCGTTGTTTGTTAGGCACAAAAAAGTAGACATGATTTACTTTCGTTTAGTGTACCTTTTTTGCTGACGGTTTGCTATGAGTACGTTGATGACCTGACAATCCGAACCGACCAGTTCATTAGCGACCGCATTCGGATGCCCATCCATACAGTATGTTTCCGGATCGTCTGTTTCAAGGTTAAGTCCTCCCAAAGTCAAAAATCAATATTACAACGCGAACGTCTCATTTAGATCCTGATATCGCGGTTTGTGACCATCAGGATTTCGCTTGTCTGTTTTCAGTTGCCTTTCAGTGACTGCTTCGGAATCCGTTCAACGCCTATCCTACAGACATGTCCTAGCCTGCGTGGTTGGCTGACCATCAGGATGGCTTCCATTGTGTCTTTGTCCGCCCGCCGAAGTACTTCAATGTTCGGAACCATGTCAGTCCACCGAGTACTCAAGTTGCTTCATGGACATTGCAGATAGAATTGTTCGGATACCGCACATTCTGTTGATACTATGTCCCATTTTCCCCTTCCGTACAACAGCATAGACAGCACCAGTGAGCGGTAGAAAAACAGCTCGGTTTTCATGTTCCGACTGTGGTTTTTCACGAAACTTTTTTGAAAGCAGAACTATCCCTTACCACACGAGCTCGCCACTGACCATCCACGGACAGATTTGTCTGCTAATGACTACCCAAATCAGAATGTTTATTTTACTTCAGTAGTTAACCGAAAGCATCCTAGAGCGCATCCGAACAGCCGCCCGTTGGAGCGTACGCCGATATAATGAATACACAACGTCTTTCTGATTTGCGTCGACAGACTTTAACCGATGTATTGAGTCTGACAGCGCACAAGCGACTGTTCACTGGGATCCAATCGAGCAAACATTGCTCTGCTCTGGAACTCAGTGCGATTCCCACTCCAGCTTGACCGCGAGATTCAGCTTCGGCGTCACCAGAAACCCTGAGAGAGAAGCGCTTGAATCGACAGTTATCTAGAGGTGAGCTCAAGTGAATAACGGTGCTAGAATCGTAGACTCGCGTCTCCGACACAGCACACATCAAGCTCCAGACTTGAGAGAGTACTAGCCAGAGCAGCTTGCTGACCGACTTGTCGGAGAGTGCGGACATTGAAGGCGCCAATGTTTACCAGTTGTCTTAGCTTTGAGAAACAGTTGTAACTTGAGGGCACACGAAGGGCAGAAAACGTGAGGTGGGGGATAGGAGAAAATCATAACGGATAATAATTTCTGGTTTGTCAAAGCTCTAGGATTCCTGTTGGAAAGGCTGCTGGGAGAGGGTTTAGCGGTAACGGATTTTTGCCTATCCATCGTGCTACATACAGAAGACAGGACACCCCGGTTTATCCTGTGCGATGGCCGATACAGTGAATTGTTCGCTTTCTTTCGTATTGTCATTGTTTATGTGGGCTTGAGGTATTGCCAGGACGCCCAGAAGCCCTTTGGACACAAAAATCTCTATGGCGAGGCATCGAGTGCATGGTAGTGGACTCGAACGAGTGCCGTTTTCCTGATATAAGGTGCCAGCCTCATCCAAACTCCCAACCTGGAGGACCAATGACTCAAGTTCGTCCGTCTTGTACCTACAGATCTGATTTGCATAAATAATTCTGTCGGTGTGATCATCGCACGTCCAGTTTACTCCAGAAAGTTATCCGGATGTGCCAACACACAAGTTCACAGGTTAACCCACGCAGGAAAGCACAATAGGCGTAGGCGAATGAAACGACTTAACAGAACTTGAAAAACACGCGAACCGCAAATCCGCCAGTAATACACACGACAATCAGGCATTCACAACCCACTGGCCTCATCGACCATGAACGAAACTGCTTTTTGTTTGGCTGGTCCTCTTTGGTCTATCGGACACGGTAGACTGTGGAACAACTAAGTCTTTAGTCAGAACAACCCTCAGGATCAAAACAGCGCACATATCTGACCACCGCCGAGGTAACAGAACGGTCAGATGGGAAGATCCTACACACGGGTACGTAATCTCGATGTAACCATGGCTTGATGGTATTTTTGAAGTTGACGGTTTCATCCTTCGGGCTGCAGTCGCGTTTTGTAACAGGCAGGTCAGGTCAGACTTGAGATGTTCGTCAGACTTCGAGAGGATCAGCGTCGGTCCTGCGGATAAAGAAGACAACGGAGGTGGTGGTGATGTTATCGGTACTGCTGCCACGAAGGTTGGAGGAGAGCGCAGACTGCCTGATGCCAGAGCAACAGTCTGCGCGGTGGCACTTGCAGAATGATAATATCATCACCGTTCCTGTGATCGTAGATTGCATTACACGGCGTTGAACTCATCAAGATAGGCCCGACTGGATGCCAGTGTATAGGCATCGAGGAAATTTGCTCTGTGTTGACTAAACGGAATTATAATGATTAAAGCGTAAACTCTCACGAACAGAGCGATATTACCTGTTCTAACCCTCCTTCTGATATTAATTAACACGGAAATCTCGATCCCGAAAAATTATCGCAACTGTCCCGTGATCTGCTCCCAAGACAAGCCAAAAGACGCGTGCAAAAAAAACAAGCTTTGTTCCGCCCCAAAAACGTGTCCCAAGGCGAAAAAGAACAAAGTATTTATAGGGGATGTAGTGACCAAAAAACACTCCCGAAACATCAAATGGAACAGTCACCGAAAGAAAAAAATAGTTAGGGCCACTAATGAGCATAGCGGAATGAAAGTCGGACGGGTAAAAAACTAACCAAAGTCACCGCTCGACCACCCTGAACAGTTCCGCTAAGTAGGGTTGAGTCCATCGTTTTTTTCTCTCTCGAGGACGGAGGCGGTTTTGGACGGAAAAATGGACACTCCAATCTGGGACCTCTCTGGCGCCTGATACGTATCTCTCGGACGCCTTCGGATCCTGCATATAGTGCAACGTAGATGACTGCGCTGCTTCGCGGTCCAGAAACCTGTGTTCTCAGGATGAGAATCGTGAACTGTCTTCAAGTTTTCAACCGCCGATATCTACGTTTAATCACTGCTATCGTGTGGCTCCAGCTAGAGAACAATGCACAAATTAGGAAGCGGATGTTTGGTAGTGATTGTCCACCGAATTCCTTTGTTTAATCCGTCGTTTACCGCACCGACCATTGTTTGCTCATGTTCCAGCCGACTGGCGTAAGTTGCGGGGTGTACAGTCGATGACCTGATGTAGAGAAATGAAATCGCTCACTAACGAGGTTGACCACAGTAGGTCGAGTTCGTCTACTGGGCTGTACACCTCGCGACTTACAGAATCGGTAGCTTGGAGACGTTATGTGAGATGACGATTGGTAGGATTTGGTGACGTGAATGTTGTCTGTGAAGTGTGTGTACTTAATGGTCTGGGGCAAGTAAAGACGTAGGATAGCTCTCTTGCTGATGATCCCTCACTCTCGCTTGTCGCACGCCTGTTTGTTCGTAACCTTTTGACATCTTAATTCGGTGGTTTGTATGTGAGCATATTTGTTTTTGGACGTCAGATCCCCTCCGTTCACATTCTCTTTTCCGGTTTATGGCTTGTTCCTTTCTTCATGGTTTGTGGCAGTTAAGCGGTAATGTGTACCACTGCTGTGTCTGTTAATTGCAAAGCTGACTGGATTATCCTGACAGTTTTCTTCATTTATGACTTGTGACAATTGTCCGGGTTTCACACACCGATGAAGGTCCGCATAGCGTAAGTTATGTAATATCTGTAAACGATATGGCCTGAGCGATAGAAACCACACCTGACTGCGTTACACAATCTACTGTCTAATGTAAGCCACAAAAACAATGTTACGAAAATGCCCATCTCTTGCTCTTTTGGTCATTCTTTTTTCATGAATCCATGATGCAGTCTATATCTAACGGTAGGTCATATTGGAACTTCCCCAAGCAGGTGTACGTCAGTATTATTTTACCGTTTGCTTAGTTCAGGAAAGGTAAATATACTGCATGAAGCTCGTTTCCCAGGTTAGCTAATTAACCTTAAATTAAGTTGTATCAATGATAAGCGTTGTTTTGACTGTCCAGAATGACGTGCGTAGGTTGCCCCTGTGCGCCTTAGTGATGATTCATGCTGTCAGTAAGTAAGCGTGGCGGGTTTGACTGTGCCTGATTGTCGTATTAATTTTTTATGAGGCAGTGAACTATTTCGGGCGTCTGGAAGTGTTTGCTATTTGGTTCTGGATGGTTTTTCCTTTAAATTTCGTGTTTTATTAGACGAAAATTCATTTCTGAGTTCTTTTCCCGATAGAATATTTTCATTAGTGAACTGTTAGCAACCGATGTCGTGCGTTGTGAAACATTCGACTGCTATCCCGTTTGTTGCGGATTTGGCCATGAGTATAATGTGCTGTCCAGATGTTTTTATACGTTTTGCCTTTCATCCAGGACTGGACGCCTTTTTGATTTCACTGCAGTCTTTTTTTCGACCGTACGTAAACGCATTTTCCTTGATTTTCGTATTAATATTAGACTACTGTCTATTAAAGAGTAGGTGGATACTTTTAGCGGATTTTCTTCAGATGTGCTTGAAATTCATGCGAATGTTTGACCTCATTGAATTGTCTTGACCGAAGTCAAGCATCGTTTTACGCTTGGTTTTTATAATAGTGAATGACGACACTGATGACTGCTTAGCTGCTGCGATTACTGCTGTTGAGGTGAAGCTGCTGCCGGAATTGTGTTCAACACCGTTGCAGGAACTTGTCCTAGTTGACGCTCCCGCTGATTGGCACCCACCTAAACCTTTGATAAACATCGAACTGGATCGGGTGAAGCTAGGAGCTGGAACACTCGGTGCATTTCCAAACAGCCATCGGTTTTGCAATGCGCTAAGCAGCCTGTTCACTGCTCGATTCGGTCCGTTAGCCAATCACAAAATCGGTCAAAATCAAATCTGCTTCGGCATTTTGTGACCTTGGAATGGACGTGCAGAAAACTTTGTATTTATCTTGTTCCGTTTTCTGTTAGTGGGACTCATCAGGCAACCGCATTTGATAATCGTCCAGTGATTCACGCATGATTCGCTCACCATCCTCTGTAAAAATGTGCCTTTTCTAGATAACTTTTGTATAGTGTTCCATTGATTTATTTTGCTGTCGTTCTTTTTTAATGAAAAAAATTGTGAATCGGTTGTACGTAAAAAAAAAACTTTTGCAGACGTACATTCAGTTCCAGTAGAAAGCCGTGCTAACGGCACCCATACGCGAAACCGAACCTCACGTGTACTACTATTGCTTCGCGCATGGTCATGTATATTTTGCTCTCTATACGGGCCACTCGTTTGATGTCCTTGACGTTACATCGTTGACACATCTTCCATGCGCAATAGTTCACATATTGAAAACAAATTCTCTCGTTAGTGTGCACGTTATGTGTGCATATCTTGTTCTGTGTGCTATTCACCTCAGTTTAACTGATCAAAAATGACTTGCCTATGCATATGAGTCTTGCTTCATTGTAGTTCGCGGTAGCTTAGCGATGTTGGTGCCAATCCACCGATTGTAGATTCACTACTGCTCCTCGTCTAAATCCGGGCAGATAAACAGAATCCGGCCCACTGTCGTATAGCGACAAATGCCTTGTGTCAACACTGGAAACTTATTACTCTGATTTTTTTCAGGTTGGTATTTCTCCGACAACCCGAGACAGTTGCTTTTGTTGATCTAATGTCATATCTAACTTCTGTGATAATTTCGGGGTGCACTTACCACATGACTCACTATTCGCATTTCAAGACCCATGCGAATCCACATTGTCTTTGGGTAGTTAAAATTTCACACCAATCCTTTGGTTGGCATATGAGTCACCCAGGTAGGGACTCCAACTGTCAGTATCCATAGTGCAACTCAAACGTAACTTGGGTTTTTCTGGAAAATATGTAGACTCAGCGCTTACCGCGAACGCTCCTTCACATCGTCTAAATTTGCGGGATTGTCGAAATAGCCAGGATATCGGGCATACTCGATCGATACTTTCTTCCATACCGCATCTGATTGATCGATTGGCCGATGTATGTTTGCATCGATCCTTACACGACGCCTGCCTATTGCCTGAGCTGATTTCGATGACAGTACATTTCTAACAATACGGCGAATCGAACCGGTATATTTGTACATCGAGTGCCTTTGCCATATAACAGAACTAATCACGAGTTTCTGTGTTGCGGGGGCTCGGTGAAAATCACTACAACCCGTTTGATTCAAAAGATCAGAAGAATTGACAGTATGCAAACTCACACTTGAAGCATCTAGCTGATAACTGCGATTAATGAATGCTTCGTCTGTCGTATAATGGAAAAGGTCAAAGCGAATCTAATGAAGACGCCATTTTGGTTTAGTTATCTTGAAGTTCCATCGCATTTCTTGGCAACTGTCAACCATTCTGGTTGCGCTCTTAGCAGAAGACGATATGACCAGAAGCTACTGTCATAGGAGCGTAATCTTCTAAACATGTGTGTTCAATCTATTTTTCTTCCACAGTAGTGTTACTAGCTAACAGTAGATTCTAATTTTCCTGTGTTTTTCAATGTAGGTCGTTCTTATGGGTATTTGGTACAAAAATGGTAGTGCTGTGTTCGGAGTTTCCATGCATCTGTGTCCGGTCTAAATATGCTGAAACTGCACCACATTTTGTTTCAATTGTCCGGGATTGTGTGGAAGATATCTTCGATGAGTTGCAGAATGACATGGGAAAGTCACTTGAGAGGCCGTCTCAATCACTAGCTATCAATTCGTTGGACTTATCGTGAGGATACTTGGAACGAAGTCTCCTTTAGAGGACCAGGATAACTTCAAATTTTATGGGTGACAACCCCAGACGAGTGGCGGGCGGTGCCAGAAACCACCCTCTATAAAATCCAGTCAGTTCTTGTGAAGTGGGTGCTTCTCTGCAACCAAATTATGACAAGCTCCGTATTCCGGTTGTTAAGTGTAGTGTAGTATATCATCTGGTGACGTTCTGCTCGTTGATGTGGACTTAATTAATACTCCGGCTCCATGTCCGTGTTTATGTATACTATCATAGGCGGTTTTACCTGTGAACTACTGTCACTTGCTGGTGAATTATGCTTAATATTCTGCTATTGAAGTGTCTAAATGAAATGGCAGTCTCACTACTCCCTTCTCACGGAATTCTTAGCTGTTTTTTACTTTCCCCCTTTATTCTGACATGTCATTATTATAATCATTACAGTGCGATTCAGCATGTTTATCTAAACCTCACCGCGCTTTACTTCAAGAGAGTGTAGTTCGTCTTCAGCTGAGGACATGGACACACGTCTTTCGTAACCTCACCGGTCAAAATATCGCCATTATTTACAAGTTGGTGCGCTTTACTCTTAAGTGGCCAACCTTCGAATCAATGTCAGAGGAAAACTCCCGTGCTCGTCCTGGACAGGAACGTACGTTCACTGAGTCGAAAACTGGATGCGCGTGTCTGGATATGGTCATAGTGTGTCCGGATGCAAAAAAGTGCTACCGCACAGATTAGTCATTTGACAGGCTGTTGGAACCAATGGCTGATTGGAAATCAGAGCCGTTTAGGCGGTTGAATTAGTTGTAATGTCCAGCCCTAGCTAAACTGAAGTTTTACTGTAACCCACCGCGTGCACGGTCGTTTGGATTGTTGACCCTATCACAACGTTCGAACGTGTAAACCGACTATCGTGAGCGAGCCCTGCATATTTTCACCGACAGCGAGTGTTGCACTATAGAGCAGCACTACACTGGTGCTTCACGCAGTCATCGGTGTACAACGTCAATGATTTTCATTGGCCACAATCTTTCTTGTCGTCTTTGAGGAAAAAGGGGTGTGTTTTCTGCTGTCTATTTTCCGTCCGAATAGATCAGTCCAATTGTAACGTTTTTGATCCACATTTGGATCCTGTTATTACGCACCCACTCGTAGGTAGCATGCAAATAAGGGAACTAATGACCGTTTTTATTTTGGAGATTTTCAATTTCACCTGAGGATTGACTTTAAGACATTCTAACCTACCGGTATTATCGTACAGCTTGGTCGGTCTTATTGTTGATTTTTTGCGCAAAACGGGTTATGATGACCGGTTGCATTTAGGAATCTTGCAGACCGTCAGGCTGTTTTTACGACATTCTAATTTGGAACATTGAGTTCGTTTTATCCAGTTTATCAAGACTGGGGGAAGACATTTTTTCATCAAGTTGGTTGACCCCCAGAAGTCCGGAGAGGAGTTGTTGCGGAATAGCCTACTTGCGAATGGATATCCGGTCAAATTTATTGAAATTCATTGCAAGGAACGAGTCGCTACTCCCCAACCACAATCAGCGCCGAAGAAGCAGGTTTTATCAACCTTCCTTACACAGGAGACCACAATATTACCGATGTAAGTCGAAAGTTGAAATCTGCCATTGATCGCACGTATCCCGCAGCGGAATTGCGTTTGTTACTTTCCACCCGCAGGATGAGTCTCCACTGCCCCGATCGTTCTTTCTCGGAAAACTCTGCCTCTCATGTCATCTACCAGTTCACCTGCAGTTGCGGTGACTCATACATTGGCAGAACGGACCGAAACTTACGACAGAGGAAGGCAGAGCACATCCCAAGTGTTTAATGCAGACAACGACTCAATGTGGGTCATCATACCAACATCCGGAACAGAAATCCGGCGTCTTCGATTGTGAAACACTTCGCAATAAGTCACGTGGTTGACCCGTCAATCCGTTTGTGGTTTGATTACGCACTCGCAACTCTGGGTTGTTGGTGTTCTACAATGCGTTGTTAATCCAGCGTCATGCCCCGCTCCTCTGTTGGCAAAACGTGCTGGCGCAATGAATTTCGTTACCGTGGCAATCAAGCCCTTTACCTACCCCTGATTTTACCCATGTGATGTTCGTTCATTTCTTTGTTTTGTCGCCATGCTCTTTACCTATATAACCGCCGAGTGTTTTACACAATCGACTGATGAGAACAAACGAAATCCTAATTAGCTAGCAGAACCAGTCAGCCAACTGTTCACTCATACTGTGTCAGTCTTGTGGACATTGTTTCACTTCGTACTAAACAATCTGTTGGATGCGCAATCACGTTTTGTTTTCCCGGTGTCACTAATGTGAAACGGTACGAGATGTCCGGATCATAATTCAGTCTGTTTCACTACATTGTTGATTGTTAATCAATGCTAATGCGAACATACGCACTCACGTGCACACGGACGGCGCGAAAAAGACTCATCAATAGCTTCCTTGAAATGCGCTGTTGTTTTGTTCTAGACTTTTACTCTGAAAATCACCTTCGTAATATGAAGTGTTCTCGGCATTTATACTTTTTATCTAACTCGAGGCATGCCCATCCGTGTTTCATGTGCCAGTTTAGTTTAAATCGATGTCTGTTCAGCTGTAGCCACAGTGACATGCGAGCTGCGCGACTAACCAATCAGTTAACGAGTGTTTAGTTATCTGATTGGCTCACGTACAGCCCACGCTTACAGGTGTGCATAGACGCACACGTCAGGCGACGTTCACTCGGTTTCCGATAGTTGACGCCCTTTGCATAGGTACGATCAACTCAATTCAGTCTTAGTCCGCTAACCTCGGCTTGGATACCAGCCCTCATACCTAATTTTCTCCTCGGTAGGAGAAAATGGGCAGCAAGTGATATATTTGTCGGTGAGTGTGGATATTAAATTGCATGCTTTTACTCAGTCAGTCGATTTGGTTGACTCTGGGTGCGGGTCTTGTAATTATTTTGCTCAGGCGGTTTGCTACGAATAGTTGTACGCCATTTGCAGTTAGCAGTGGTTAGCCGGCTCGGAAATGACAAAAGCAGCACTGCCGCAATTTGCTGTTCCGTTGCACTTGTAGTAACTGAATATCTAGTCACCTAGAACGAATGAAACAATTTGCTGTTGACACTGATCCGTTGCGCATCATTCGCTGTGTACTGTTCACTCATCTAGTCAATGTTTCACTCAACCGACTTCAGTTCCACCGAGTTCGGCATTCTGACCGGTATTCAACGGAGGATACCTAAGCAATCGATACTGGAAAGTGAGTGTGCGCGAGTATTTTTAAATGCTGTAATTAACGGGCGAGAGTTATGCTCCTTTGTTATGGTTGAGCTGACCAGCCAGTGCTGACTGCTAGCATTCGTTCGTTTTCTCTACCAGCGTGTGACATTCTCAGACTGAGCACTGAAATCATTTTCTGTCCAACGGTGTGTTTTTCCCTTGTTTTTTTATTCTGATATTACTTTAACGCTTGTCATTCTGGACTTAACCTGAGCCGATATTCGCGTGGAATGTCCTAAAGACATGATTCTTCTAATACTCATGTGAATTCACCAAGATGGCGGTGAGGAAAAGATTTGTTCTGGTGATCTTATGATCATAAACTGAACGTTTCTGATTACGGAGTCACTTGGGGGTAGAGTTTTGCCCCCAATGTTAAGCACGCACAATCTGCCATATACAATGTCTGTTCGGTATGTCCAGCTCAACTTGTGGTGTCACCCATCGGTACCGATTCATGATAATGGAGCCTATAGAGGGGTAGCGGTTTGTTTACAACAATCACAGAAACTAGCAGGGCCGTGTATGCGATCACTTCGTTCGGCTTGTTGCATCCGAATAAAGCTAAACGAGGTTCACATGCGGCCCTGTTGCCTGTTTGGAGAAAAATCTGTGGTGCTAATCAAAACGGTTGACGGTTTGATGAGCCTGTTTATTGCGGTCGAGCTCACGTTCACCCGCACATACGGCGAGTGCAAGCCGAGCGATCGGTAGTACAGCTGTCGTTTGTCTTTATCTGCGTTTTCATATGAGTGGCTCGATTGATAATGGAGCTGACTCTTCAGTTATGGCTACGTCACTGACTGGAATTTCTAGAGGCCTGAATGTATACTGGTCATATTATGCCTTTTATGGATTTTTTTCTCTCCAAACTAGCTTGGCTGTCTCAGACAAACATTTATGAACATTTCCGATCTACCGTACGAACTATTCAGTCCGTTTTCGAGGCTGACAGAAACGTCGATTTGGGTTGATTTCCTAATCTTTTTGGGTTAACTGATCGCACTATAGAAGGACTAGGAAATTTGCCGCTTAAACAGCCCGCTCGCTTCTTCATGCGCTTACGATTGAATAACGATAGACGTGTAAGACTGCGTTTATCGAACTTTATCTCCCTGTGCATCTGAAAAACGTGACTGAATGTTCCGTCGTTCGCTGAAGATTACTCGGCATAAGAGTCCATCAACGGCGTTCAACGCCGACAGAATATCAATCGTTTCATGCTAGTTATTTTGCGTATACTAAGTCTTTTCTAACTTTTACAGTTGTTTGCCAAAGGAGCATTCATTAAAGTAACAAAGCCATCAGGGGCACGGAATTGACGTACAAAACCAAATAAGTCTAGATTGTTTTAAAGAAACTGAACAGATTTGGCATGATGTGATCCGTAACTCCCGCAAAGCTTGTAACCCCTGCAATAGTTCATGGCCATAATCAGGTATAATTTCCTAAACTACCACCAATCGACCTCGTGTCACACAATGGCAGCTATACATTTTCACCATACTATCATTTGTACATGCGGAAACAAACAATTACGTGGTTTCGTAGTCCCGTTCTTTATATATGGCAACGTTTCTTTGTTCTTTTGTTTTTCTTGTATAGCATCCGCTTAAGAAATTGTACGTCTTGTGAAAAATACCTGTTTTGAACGTAGCGATTAACGACACTATTGGATAAGGATGACCTCTTTGAATAATGCACGATCGAATGGTTGAGTGTTTCCCATGTGGCACATTTCTTATTTGCTTCATTACATCATCAGTCTCGGACATCGAAAGTGAAACGAAGCTTCAGTCTGTTTGTAGTCTTGCCATGATCAACAGTTTACCTAGGAAATTGTGGGTCACCCAACAAGTTATTAAGGAAAGTGTAGAGTTAATCAGTGAATGGGTAACTTTTCAGAATCTGATGGTCCTTAAACGGACCGGCTTCGCGTCCTCCCTAGGATGAAATTTTGAAGGAGCTGTTCAAAGTATTCAATGGAGACTTGTTTGCATAATGACACTCTTTCTTGTCCACTTTCTTTAGCTACCACCGATATTGCTTATGGTGTGTATTGGCAATAATAAATGTTGGTCACCTTCCATTTTTCGATGCTTTCCGGTCTTGTTGTGCACACCGTGAACTTCAGATATAGCCCCATAGGACGAAGTCCAACGTTGTCAAGTCTGGGGATATTGGCAGTTACTCGGACTGTCCACTGTGTTGATAATGTATTAAGGATGTCCCAACAACGGGGTGTACTGTGAGGCGGTGCACCGTTGTGATGAAATCTTGAATGGTAGCTCTTCAACCTTTTAACCTATGGTGGTAATTGATGCTGACTATTGGCTCGCACAGGCGCAATCTCAGGTCAGTCAGCAAAGTCAGTTACAGTTCCTAGGCAGGTCGAAATCTCCGATCTCATTAAACCTGCTAGGCGATATTTTAGATTACTGGTGAGTAGTCGGGGATTTGGTT
The DNA here is from genome assembly GCA_014220965.1 of Paragonimus kellicotti. Lineage (NCBI taxonomy): Eukaryota > Metazoa > Platyhelminthes > Trematoda > Plagiorchiida > Troglotrematidae > Paragonimus > Paragonimus kellicotti. The sequence continues at coordinate 50,178 of LOND01000781.1, read as the reverse complement.
AATTTCAAGTTGAACATCACCTCACAATTGATCGCAGCTGTCGCATTCCCATAGACTTTCCAGTCGGCCCCTTTCAAAGAAGTCAGTAATGACTATCGATGATCACGCGAGATGGCGATCAAATGACGAGGTGCATCGATTGTTACGATCAAGCACGACGACCAATTAGCATGCGAGAATCGATCAATACACCAAGAAACACTACTGAACGAAAAATTCACCTTATGAAAACAACACGAATGGTACACTATCATATGAGACCAAAATAAGCCATCGACCAAAGAAGGTAGGTGAGCAAGGTCATCAGTGGACTGAAGTGTTGTTTATAAATATATTTTGTACAACAATAGATTCTTATTAGAGCCCAGTCTGAGTTTTATTTCACGGAGATTCACACAGATGTTGATCTAGCATGATGAATTGATTTCATGCTAATCGCTCTCATCACTTGAGAATGTATCGAAATTCATTTTGGTTGTCTCTGTTTAATGGATACGAACAAGGATGCAACCAATCTTGGAGTTTTGCTGGCTTGGGAGCATTCGTTACGAAACGTAACACATTGTTTCTTCAAGCCCCGTACATCTGTCGTCATTGCAAACTGGTAACGCACCTAGTTGTGTGCATCCAGACTAACTGGCTTTCTGGCACGTTACAAGCTGATATGTTCGTCTACTGATTTACTGCTGCCTATTCAGAATTGTGTTCCGTAGACCACAGCACGGAATTGTCATTGTAAGTGTGTTTGCTATGATCCTAAGGAAACTGTTATGACGCATGAGACAGGTCATAAATAGCCCGGTGAACAGTTTGTTTCATGTTCTTGCTCATAACAACTGAGGTTTAATTCTTCCCGAGTATGCGCTGTTTATGACATTTTCCGTGTTACCGGTGTAGTGTGCTGTTACATCGGCCATTGAGTAAAAGTTGAACATGGATTCCACGAGTTAACATAAACAAAACTATCTTGGATGTGTTAGGAGGTAAATGCTTTAGGATTTTGCATCGCCTACAAAGCTACGCACATTAAACATGGGATGAACGTTTGGCCAGTTTACTTAGGCAAAACTAAGTAAGTTTGAATTCTTATTACTCAGACCTGATTTGGTCGTTGTCGATTTGTAAATATTACTATTCCCACTCATTGACTAGTGGCTATTCACTAGACAAAAATCTAATGTTCAACTGCACTTTTAGAAATGTGATCCAACTGTTTGTCTAGTTCCAACTTCCCGTTTTGATTAATCAGACCATAACATAAACCGAGTGCTCCGATTGTGCACCTCGTTCCGCAAGAGTGCGTTTGTTAATCAATGTTGGTTTATAGCTACAAGAAGCAGCAAAAGCAATACGAGGTAACGAACTGAAAATGGTTATTACGGATAAAAATGACCACTAAACGCCAAACTATAGTGAGTAGCCGGTCCTACAAAAATATTAGATGGTCGAAATCGTCGATTACCTGTTTTGGTGTGCACCGGCTATAGGCTTCCTGTTATGGGAGAACTGGTGGATATTTATGTTCAGGTATGTGATGTCCCACTATTGATCTCTGATAACTTAGGCTATTCAGCGGTTATTAAATTACTTTGGTTGTGTAGTCGGGAGCTTTATAAAATCACCTCGACAGAATCATGGCCGAAATAGTCAGTGCAGGGGTTTAAACCGTTTTCCACAATATACAGATGAGCAGCAAATTATTCCAATCTTCAGAAACTCCTATGCGTTAGTGCACAATTTTCTAGAATATTTCTTGGCTAATACCAGCAGTAGTTTTACTTTGTCCCCATGACTGTTTACTTGGATTCGATTTCCCCGATTGGTTGCTCTGGTAACCGGTTACCATGGTGACTTAGTAGTCACATGGAGAGCATTACCTCTAGTCGGTCGATCAATAAACTGCCATTATCCTTGTTAATATGTTCATGGTAGGCTAAGCGAGAAAGATCTAGTGCTCTCAACGGGCAGAGTGAATGATTACAGACACATGCTTGTGTACGAGAATGACGTACAGACGAATACATGGAACTGTTCTCAATCGTAAGCAGATTGGTACAAAAGTGGTAGAAAAAATCGCCTAACAACTTGCTGTCACTCCCCTTGCACAACGTTGAGGCTACTATCGAACACATTTCAACGTCAACTTTGAATCATATCACAAGGACTAGAATGTTTATGTGGCGAGCCATTGCTCCAATTCAAGCGTTTAAATTCGGAAATTGATAACCTGCGTTTTGAAGCTTTATAATTAAGTGTAGTATTCTACCCTGTTACTGAAGCTGCTTAACACAAAAGGGGGATCAGGATCTGAACAGCTTTTAGGAAAGGAACGTTAGAAACCTACGGCAGTCTGTGAGAAAAACCTCCCCCTCGAAGGAAATACGCTTGTCGAAGAAATATTTCTACGGGATATGCATTTTTTGTTGTTGCATAAATCAAACTTCGAGGGACGTGCGGGAGACTTTTAACGAGTGAAATGAACTCATTTCACACCTAGTAGAAAAGAGCAAGACGGTATTGTCAGACTGAACTCAGCTTGCATTCGAATAGGTTTCACGCCGTTTATCAAAACTCGTCAACCCCCTCACCAGTAATGGTTGCGTACTGTTTTGCTTCTTACCTGAGTAGGGAACCCTGGTTAAGCCCTTATCAGCAGTAATTTTGCTTACTGAAGCACGTTAATCCAAAGCTCACGGAATAATTGCTAAAACCTAAGAGCGATTCCCTTCCGACATGACCTGTTATCTAATCTGAAGGAATCAGGAATTTCCTTTTGGAAGGTTGATCACCTAGATTTATTTACTCGAGTGGCGCAGTTGCAACATAAACGAATGACTTCCTTGGAAGGCAGAAATTGACAAACCTCACCAGTCAGCATTTTGAAGGCTATTGAACTGGTAAACTGACTGAACAGCATCCTGTTAAAGTATACCTGTCCTTTTCGTATCACGCTTCTAATTTGATACTGAACCCAGATAAACCGGTAGTTGTGGCGATGTTTCGTTGCTCAAGATTTCCTGTTTCAAACATTGTTATTTAGCTCTTGTGTAGATCCCGGCCAGTTAGTAGTATGTGCGTAATCGTACTGCTGTTAGACAACGTACTGATTGACCTGTTTGTTTCCGAATCGCTTGTAAACATTTATGCAAACATTTATGTAAACATTTATACTGGCTGCTTCAACCTGTGCTATTTCATCATCGCGTTATCGTTACAGGTAACCATGAGTGACAATTAGTTGATAAGAATTCTTTGAGTACAAATAATATAGTAGTATACTAACAACCCTGATGAAACCCTTAGTATTAATAATGAGTTTGTGTTTAGTTAAACGGTTCTGGCACTCACATCCATCGGATTTCTTGCGTTAAAAGTGCTCCCAACTCCTCCCCGCTAAAAACATACCATCCGGAAAAAATATTTCATTCTCATTGCAAGGTCTTCCTTAATTAGAATGTGAATATCCTGAACAACGTGCTATAATGTATCCATTTGTGGGTATACTGTATAGTATATTATATGTATATTCAATACGTATACGTATGCTCACAAATAAAGTAAGCCACATTTCGCTTTCTTTGACGTAAACTACTCGAATTAAAGGGTAAGTTACTTTATGCGTACTCTGGAAATGCAAAGATTACGCAGGTGGGGAACTGCAAACTAAATGACTGGAAAGTTTAGGCTGGACATCATTATGATGGCCACATCTTTGATACTTTGTGGAAGGTTTATGTGCAGGAAATCCAGTTTCTCAACGACTTATGAAATACACCGACCGCTTATCAAAATTGATTCCATTTGCTTACTGCCGCCGTTGCACAACGTTAAATGTGTGCAGGAAAGCAGAACTGACTTTACCTCATTGAACATGGATCGTGTTGACGTGGCAGAGTGTGACTGCTTGCAGGATGATTCAGTTTACGTGCACTCAATGAGTCGATTGTGTGAGCCTTGCTGAACATTAATGGCTACCGGGGTGATGCGATATTTACGTTCTACTCGCGTGTGCGAATTCACTGGCACGGGTATTTTTGGTCCCGTGTATACAAGTGCACATTGGACTTCCAAACGGAGGCTCAAAATAACATCCTCAATGGATGTGTGACCAGAGTTCATATCCAGATCGTGGTAAGCGTATGTACTACTCATGAGCTCTAAAGGAAGAGAACCTTTTCGAAAGGGACTGAGTAAAACTGTATGTGGGTACGAAAGGTACGATAAGTTCCGAGTGATACTTAAGTCGTATCGACCAAAATCCCTACGTCTTAATGATATTACCAAATAAAGGCATGTAAACAAAAGGAAATATTGGATCTAAGATTATTCTAGTTTATCTTATGACCACTTCACTGTGCATCGTATTTTTTGTACGACGCGCTTTGATGAACTTAATCATTTTTATCGATCCAACTCTGATGGTATGCACCAAAATCCGATTTTGTCATGGTGCAGATAAATGTGTCATTCCTATGTTTGTGATTTCTGTCTTGCACACACATATGTGTCTAGAACTTTGAGGTGTAAAAGACGAGTGATCAGTATTAATCACAGCTCTTCGCAAGTTGACTTTTCCGCTTGCTACCATGGTATTAACTGGAAAGTGTTTAGAGAAAATGTAAGTTTCTGCTGTGTGTTGTTGTGGGCCGCGATGGTCCAGACGTTCTCAACTGAGTCCGAATATGATCAGTAAGCTAGCAGTTGAGGTGGATACCATTTACGGACGTATTATTTTGTTGGAAAGAAGAAGAGATGGACGGGGTCTATTGGATGCTCTGACTTGCAAATTTGCTGTCTGCTTTCTAGTCACTATCTCCAAATAGCTCTTTCTTTTAAGCAAACTTGTTCACTAAGCAATCACAAAGCTGCCGTAGTAGTCCTCGCTAACAGTACTTAACTCTTCGTTTCTAAAGGTATGTCAGCAACACTGTAACGATCCACGTCTGATCGTTGAGTTACGCGTAGCCCAAAAACGGATCCCCAAATTGAAAACAAGATTGGATCCAACAATTTCTACGGTACTATTAAAGAAATGCATCAATAATTACAAAAAGCAAACCTCAATCGTTCGCGACGATAGTCTCGTCCAGCAAAATCAACAGTTTCTCAACAGGACCAGCAAGGTCAAAGGTCAGCCGTCACGCCAGTAAGCCAGGACAAGAATGGCTACTCGCGCCAAGGACACTTAATGACACATTAGTTCACAAAACAGGTGAGGTAGTGGGAACAAGTGTCAGGTTAGTGGGAAAAATAGGGAATGCAAACGATGGGACGAATTTTCTCAGTTCATCGATCAACAAATTTACAAGCACTTCAGGTCATCTGAATCGTTGAGATTAGGCTTTTGTCCTTACTGTATGCCACTTTTCTCGATTCATGGCTCCAAATAATATAACCCCCTACCTACCTCATTCTCTTCTCTGTATGGGGTTTATTCGGACTTCTTTATATTCATGTATTTCGGATGAAAGACATCACTCGCATTCGACAACACGGCATTCTTGACTTTAAAAACAGCGCGTTGTTGAAAACAATCCATTA
>LOND01000781.1:25958-44537 GCA_014220965.1 Paragonimus kellicotti | reverse complement strand
TCTGCTGTTGGTGACGCAATGATTGTTGTCTACGTGACAACCGGTCATCATTCCCCACTCGACAACGTGTGCAAAGTTCGAAGGTACACCTGACCCTATCATGTTCCATGCCACTCTACATTGCAAACGAACAATGATAAAACAGTTGACACTGAAAACTGATTTCAAGGACGCGAAGTTGCAACTTTCATATCTGGTCCGAGCCGTCTGAGTGACACTGTCAGCCCCTGTATACTGTAACAGACTAGCCAGACGTTCGGACTTCGTCTACCATTACACTCTTAAACTAAATTTGTGAATCGTGGAAACGCCTTCGGACAGTGTTCTTCTGAAGTAAGGGTTCCAACGATAGTCCTGTAAAAGGAGACAACAGAAACAAGCGTGAGCCAAAGGCCCAGTAAGACATGCACACGACTTACACAATCGAAAACAAAAATGCCGCCAACAACACGGCAACACGCTGCGTTAAAAAACCTTTTTTTTCAGGTTTTTTTAAGCGGCATATCAGATAAATAGGATAAAATGACGGAGACTTAGAATAAACGACTGGATGCCATAAAGAGAGCTCATCAGAGCAAAATGCGCACCAGGTCCACAATGAGTCCATACGCTAAGCAAAGACGTACAGAATGGTACGTATGATCAATGAGTGGTTGGCTTGCCCTTCACATGCGAACTGGGTATTTGTCCGTGGAACGCCTGTTGTGTACTCCTTTGAATAGGCTTTCATACACAGTTATGCTACAACTCGCCAGGCTCAGTTTGAAGCGTTGAATATTTCCAAAAATTTAACTGGTAATGCGTCCCGTTTTCCTTTTGTATGATTCAATAAATGCTGAACATCCTCACTCCTTTTAGAACGTGAAAGACGGCCATTACTAGCCTTGTTCACTTTGCCTTGTTCAAGCATCCAGTTCGAATGCCCGAAGGTGTTGTTTTGGTCCGCATTTGTCTTTTAATTTCGAGTCGTTTCTCTATTCTGGGAGCCTAAACACATTCGATCACGATGCCACACGAGCAGCTGCGTTTATGATGAGCCGAATGAGTCATTGTTTTAATGGTGGCCAGACGAAAATCAACAACAACAGACAACAGCCAGATAGATTTAATCAGACAGAAGTACCTACGGTTGGATCATCCTGGAAATCGGCCTAGAATTTCGAGTTTAAAGCNAAGGCTATTGAACTGGTAAACTGACTGAACAGCATCCTGTTAAAGTATACCTGTCCTTTTCGTATCACGCTTCTAATTTGATACTGAACCCAGATAAACCGGTAGTTGTGGCGATGTTTCGTTGCTCAAGATTTCCTGTTTCAAACATTGTTATTTAGCTCTTGTGTAGATCCCGGCCAGTTAGTAGTATGTGCGTAATCGTACTGCTGTTAGACAACGTACTGATTGACCTGTTTGTTTCCGAATCGCTTGTAAACATTTATGCAAACATTTATGTAAACATTTATACTGGCTGCTTCAACCTGTGCTATTTCATCATCGCGTTATCGTTACAGGTAACCATGAGTGACAATTAGTTGATAAGAATTCTTTGAGTACAAATAATATAGTAGTATACTAACAACCCTGATGAAACCTTAGTATTAATAATGAGTTTGTGTTTAGTTAAACGGTTCTGGCACTCACATCCATCGGATTTCTTGCGTTAAAAGTGCTCCCAACTCCTCCCCGCTAAAAACATACCATCCGGAAAAAATATTTCATTCTCATTGCAAGGTCTTCCTTAATTAGAATGTGAATATCCTGAACAACGTGCTATAATGTATCCATTTGTGGGTATACTGTATAGTATATTATATGTATATTCAATACGTATACGTATGCTCACAAATAAAGTAAGCCACATTTCGCTTTCTTTGACGTAAACTACTCGAATTAAAGGGTAAGTTACTTTATGCGTACTCTGGAAATGCAAAGATTACGCAGGTGGGGAACTGCAAACTAAATGACTGGAAAGTTTAGGCTGGACATCATTATGATGGCCACATCTTTGATACTTTGTGGAAGGTTTATGTGCAGGAAATCCAGTTTCTCAACGACTTATGAAATACACCGACCGCTTATCAAAATTGATTCCATTTGCTTACTGCCGCCGTTGCACAACGTTAAATGTGTGCAGGAAAGCAGAACTGACTTTACCTCATTGAACATGGATCGTGTTGACGTGGCAGAGTGTGACTGCTTGCAGGATGATTCAGTTTACGTGCACTCAATGAGTCGATTGTGTGAGCCTTGCTGAACATTAATGGCTACCGGGGTGATGCGATATTTACGTTCTACTCGCGTGTGCGAATTCACTGGCACGGGTATTTTTGGTCCCGTGTATACAAGTGCACATTGGACTTCCAAACGGAGGCTCAAAATAACATCCTCAATGGATGTGTGACCAGAGTTCATATCCAGATCGTGGTAAGCGTATGTACTACTCATGAGCTCTAAAGGAAGAGAACCTTTTCGAAAGGGACTGAGTAAAACTGTATGTGGGTACGAAAGGTACGATAAGTTCCGAGTGATACTTAAGTCGTATCGACCAAAATCCCTACGTCTTAATGATATTACCAAATAAAGGCATGTAAACAAAAGGAAATATTGGATCTAAGATTATTCTAGTTTATCTTATGACCACTTCACTGTGCATCGTATTTTTTGTACGACGCGCTTTGATGAACTTAATCATTTTTATCGATCCAACTCTGATGGTATGCACCAAAATCCGATTTTGTCATGGTGCAGATAAATGTGTCATTCCTATGTTTGTGATTTCTGTCTTGCACACACATATGTGTCTAGAACTTTGAGGTGTAAAAGACGAGTGATCAGTATTAATCACAGCTCTTCGCAAGTTGACTTTTCCGCTTGCTACCATGGTATTAACTGGAAAGTGTTTAGAGAAAATGTAAGTTTCTGCTGTGTGTTGTTGTGGGCCGCGATGGTCCAGACGTTCTCAACTGAGTCCGAATATGATCAGTAAGCTAGCAGTTGAGGTGGATACCATTTACGGACGTATTATTTTGTTGGAAAGAAGAAGAGATGGACGGGGTCTATTGGATGCTCTGACTTGCAAATTTGCTGTCTGCTTTCTAGTCACTATCTCCAAATAGCTCTTTCTTTTAAGCAAACTTGTTCACTAAGCAATCACAAAGCTGCCGTAGTAGTCCTCGCTAACAGTACTTAACTCTTCGTTTCTAAAGGTATGTCAGCAACACTGTAACGATCCACGTCTGATCGTTGAGTTACGCGTAGCCCAAAAACGGATCCCAAATTGAAAACAAGATTGGATCCAACAATTTCTACGGTACTATTAAAGAAATGCATCAATAATTACAAAAAAGCAAACCTCAATCGTTCGCGACGATAGTCTCGTCCAGCAAAATCAACAGTTTCTCAACAGGACCAGCAAGGTCAAAGGTCAGCCGTCACGCCAGTAAGCCAGGACAAGAATGGCTACTCGCGCCAAGGACACTTAATGACACATTAGTTCAACAAAACAGGTGAGGTAGTGGGAACAAGTGTCAGGTTAGTGGGAAAATAGGGAATGCAAACGATGGGGACGAATTTTCTCAGTTCATGGATCAACAAATTTACAAGCACTTCAGGTCATCTGAATCGTTGAGATTAGGCTTTTGTCCTTACTGTATGCCACTTTTCTCGATTCATGGCTCCAAATAATATAACCCCCTACCTACCTCATTCTCTTCTCTGTATGGGGTTTATTCGGACTTCTTTATATTCATGTATTTCGGATGAAAGACATCACTCGCATTCGACAACACGGCATTCTTGACTTTAAAAACAGCGCGTTGTTGAAAACAATCCATTATTCATGGCATAAAATAGTTTGTCCATACACAGCACAAACCTCACAAGATCTTGGATATTAGTCCATAGTATTTGGCTGATGTCAGGCCAGTTCACGGTCCGCAAGAGAACGTACAGGCCTACATGGCACACACTGTATGCTGTGGGTTAAACACCAATCGATAGAACAAACCTGTAGATTAAACGTGGGCAACAGATCTATACAAGCCCTATGGAAAAATGAACGCAACAGCAGTAGTCGATAAACGCATCGATGTCATGAGTGAGCGACCGCAGGATGGACCACTAACAACGCACGTACACAATAACGGTTTCGATGAAGAAGACCATCAATGATCGCAGGGAAGAAACACAGTAACCAACGGTTAAGGATAGGTCTTTTGAAAAAAAAAACTTAAAATTGAAGGAGCGTTTGGTGTTCACAGTACGGTCCTCGTTAGCAGTATCAAGCGTAAGTAGATTGTGAATAGCTTGCGATCCATTTTTACGAAGCTTTCGTAGGGTGTTTCAGTTCCCTTCAGCTCTTGTTTATTTAGCAAGCAATAGTGAACATTTGGATACGGCAGTGGACCCGGGTCCGGAAAAATGCGCTGTCCTTCTGGTCACAACGGCCAGATGAGGCTTGCTGTACCTGTGTATGTGTGATGATGGAGCATCTATTCACTCAGGGTAAACAAAGCAGTTTATCGTCTGCTGTTGGTGACGCAATGATTGTTGTCTACGTGACAACCGGTCATCATTCCCCACTCGACAACGTGTGCAAAGTTCGAAGGTACACCTGACCCTATCATGTTCCATGCCACTCTACATTGCAAACGAACAGTTGACACTAAAACTGATTTCAAGGACGCAAAATTGCAACTTTCATATCTGGTCCGAGCCGTCTGAGTGACACTGTCAGCCCCTGTATACTGTAACAGACTAGCCAGACGTTCGGACTTCGTCTACCATTACACTCTTAAACTAAATTTGTGAATCGTGGAAACGCCTTCGGGACAGTGTTCTTCTGAAATAAGGGTTCTAACGTTAGTCCTGTAAAAGGAGATGACAGAAACAAATGTGAGCCAATGGCCTAATAGGACGTGTACACGATGTACTCAATCGAAAACAAAATGACACCAACACACGCTGCGTTAAAAAACCTTCTTTTTCAGGTTTTTTTAAGCGGCATATCAGATAAATAGGATAAAATGACGGAGACTTAGAATAAACGACTGGATGCCATAAGAGAGTCCGGATAACGGAGTAAATGCGCACAGGTCCACAATGAGTTCATACGCTAAGCAAAGACGTACAGAATGGTACGTATGATCAATGAGTGGTTGGCTTGCCCATTCACATGCGAACTGGGTATTTGTCCGTGGAACGCCTGTTGTGTACTCCTCTGAACAGCTTTCATACACAATGTTGTGTACACTCGCCAGGCTAAATTTGAAGCCGTTGAGTTATTTCCACAAAAAATTACTGGTATGCGATCCCGGTTTCCTTTTGTATGATTCAATAAATCGCTGAACATCCTCACTGCCTTTTAGAACGTGAAAGACGGCCTTACTACTGTTGCACTTCGCCTGTTGCAACAGTCCGTTCGAATGCCCGAAGGGTGTTGTTTTGTCCGCATTTGTGTTTTTAATATTCGGCGTCATCTCTATGCTGGGAGCCTAAACACATTCGACCACGATGCCACACGAGCAGCTGCGTTTATGATGAGCCGAATGAGTCATTGTTTTAATGGTGGCCAGACGAAAATCAACAACAACAGACAACAGCCAGATAGATTTAATCAGACAGAAGGTACCTACGGTTGGATCATCCTGGAAATCGGTCTAGAATTTCGAGTTTAAAGCGCCAGTGAATGTTCGACATCATGTCGGCACGCAGGTGACGCAACAACAATATTGCTTCGTTAAGCAGAATTTCACTATAAGCTGAGATGACCTGATGTCAGTATGCTTCAAGGAGATAAGTGAAGACACGGACTTGTTGAGTCTCCGAACCATTTGTCATCCATAAGCAGTTACCAGATATCCATCTGTTATGCTACTGACAGTTTGGGGCACAAAGTAAAAAGCCGTCTGCTCTTACAATAACATTTGGCATAGTCTTGTGATACTTCGAAATATGTCGGCGAAGTAAACTGTCAAATAATTTAACTGTTTAGACAAAAGGTGAACTATCCTTGTCCTGATTACATTATGTTCCGATCTAATAGGTTGTTCAGGATTCACTCTGTTTGACATTCCGATTATCACTAACTACCATGTGGTTTAGTTCCATCAGCAGTTGCTTCTTCCTACCCGCTTCTTCCTACAGGCTCAATATGTGCGTTTTTAAGATAGGACGATATATCTCAACTTACTTACTCTAGATCTGAAAAGATAGCAGAACTCAAACAATCTCTCCCCCTGCATTGTTCGTTCAATTTACTACTTGATATGGTACACCCTTACAGCACTTTTTATGCACTGTTCTTTTTGAAGACAAATATAGTATTTGTCTGTGCTAGGAAACGCAACGACGATTTGTGCTCAAGATATGCACTTTTAACTGATAATGCAGTTTGTGATTTGCTTAGATTAAGTGTGTTTTACGTAGGTGTTTCCCTATCATACAGCTGTTAATTTTCTGGCGTCGATTGAGGGCTTATTTTCTGGCCTGTTGGTTGGTCATCTTCAACTAATCCTTAAAAGAGACATTTTTGATTGGTAGATACATCCCTCCAACCTCTTCATCTCGCATTAACGCGTTCTCAATCAAGATCAACTGGTATCCTTCCTTCTATGCGAACGCAAGAATTACATTTGATTCAGTCGTCAGGTGACCTCTCCAACCATCTCACTGAGTTATGAAGTGGAGCCAAGTTTGTTGGTTGAGTGCACATGTATACTCATACCAAAAATATCCTACCCTCCAACATATGTGGGGCTATTAAGCAGGAAATGAGTGGCGTATAATTATGGATGAGATATCTGAGCTAACCAGTGGTAACTCTGACCGGCAGTGCTAATTTCAGTGAGTACTGACCACAGAAATTGCTCCCCGAGCTTACATTGAGTCGACCTATTACATGGGTGGTAATCACACACTGATCCGGTGGTTAGTAACTATCCCTTGACAATCCATCGTCGACTGTGATCATACTAAAATTATTCGTGGAAGCTATTGATATTTTGAGATTGCGATTATTCTGAGAGCAAACCGCAAAACTGTTGAAGTTAATCAAAACAGACATTGAGGGGTAATCAAACGACTTGAGAGGCACGGAGCTTACTGTACGTACATAGTGACAAAGTTTAGACAATCAGGACATTGGATGAAAAAGCCCGTAATACATTCCATTCGACTTGAACTCATTACACACCGAATTGGGTAAGATCACAATAAATAGTATGTAAGGTACTGGCACGTGGAGCCAGATAATGTTGATAGGCTAACCCGATTGCAACCTGAACATCTTGACAGAATATTTCTGGTTCGGATAGCGTGGAGCAAACCTTCCAGTAGTAAGCATATGGATCACCTGAGTCAAGCTAACAGAGGTTGTATACATGGATAGGAATGACTGAATGTGAGCAATAAACTGGCAACAATCAACAGTTGTGAAGTACAATAATATAGTGAAGTTTAACGTATGCATATGGAAGCTGGTCTTTACAGATCATAGGAAAACACTATCTTCTTCTGTGGCTAGCGGGTTTGTTGAACGCCAGTAGTACACGTGAGACAATCGAGGCTTCAGAAGGAGTATGATTCCAGCTTGATCTTACCTTCTACCACGGCTTCTAACGGTACCCTCGTCACTTACGTAAACAAACAAGACAAAATATGGTCCGTTACACGATTATCCTAAAAGTTGTCAGCAACCTGTCCCGTAACCTTCAACGCGCCGTCTCACAGTCGGGATCTCTCTGTCAAATCGAAATCAAACATTTGACCTAAGCCATTGTTAACTGTGTATTGTACTTATTGATGGAAGTGCAAAAATAATGCTATGAAGACCTGCGTAGCACAATGAAACAATGGCTAGCCAGGAGCTTACAGGTTTTGTAAATAACAATCCTTCGATTTTTATTCCATGTCCCTTTCTCATGACGTCTTTGAAAGCGGAAGACCACGGCTCAACAGTTGAAGGCTGTGCCTCCAAAACATATTTGGGTTACATGACTGAGTTCAAAAAGATGATAGTCAAGTATGGTTAGACAGGTCGTTGGCACACTTGTTTTGAGGCGTTTTGTTTGAACTTTGAACCGCCCATGCACATATATGTGTAAGGCTGGTAGTGAGTCGGTAACAGGTCAGTTACTGTCGCCATTCGCGATGATTGTGCAACCAGTTGCGGACAAAAGTTTGGGTTGATAATTGGGAAGTGCCCATTGCAAGTCGAACATCGCAGCAATCAATACGGTTGCCTCAAAATAGCGCGAGTTGGAGTTCCGATCTGAAATGTAGCTAGAATAGATTGATCCAATCAGAATCTGGTTAACTGAAACGTCTCTGTGATTGCGAAAGTCGTAATAAAGTGTGAGCAGTGTTTACTCTGTTTCAGATAGCATCTGTGGCTAATGCATGTTTACTGAACAACGCTACTACTGACACAAAAGTAACTAAAAACAAAAAACTGGCCAAATTACTGAATGGAAATGCGTAATATATAATTACTCATGAAATACTAGACTTACTCATTTGACTAGAAATTTCCACCGCCCCAGTCCCATTGCTACGTCAACCGTAGTGATCCTTAAACACATTGCCTAGTAATCATCATAAGGGACTTACACTGAGACATGTTACCTCTCGGATATCACCTATAATCTGCACAGTACACTTGCTCGAAGTTGTCCAATGCAAATGAAACTTCATCTTTCAGGAAGTGCAGTCATTGTCAGCGACTGACTATCGATCATGACTAGTCTGAATCTGTTCTCTTGTTCTATTACGATCCATAGAACTGAGTAATTTAAGCGACAAATAGCAGAAGCACTGAAGGTGGATGAAGAGATTATAAACATAAATTAAACGATATAATAGGTCAGAGAGAGACGGCTGTCTAGTTGGAACATGATAGCGAACCCCTCTATCTCGAAACCAAGGCCGCACAGACTGCGGAATCTCTAAGCTTTTATAGGCACAATGTGAGCTTTTGGAAAACAGGAGCAGAAGACCTTAATGTCCGAGAAATACTCCAACTTTGTATGATATCCAAACGAAGACAATACTGTTTTGGGCCATGAATTGCTGCACGTATGGCGTAGTTGCATGTGGAGTTGTTTGGACTGAATATGCCAGATTCCCCTGTCTTCTGGGCTTGTTTACTAGGAATCAGACCAAGGAACCCTATCACGCTGCTACTGAGAACCGAGGTTCCATAAGTGCATGATTGACATCCTGTTGAATGGGAAAAATGAATGGGTAATCTTGGACAATGACATTCCCCGGGAGCAACATTAAAACCTTGAAACCTTAATTTTTGTCCAGGGTAACTGGATTGGTTTATCGATGGTTGCATAATGTGATTACAGAGTTGAATCATGTGGGGATTGTCAAACCGTTCACGAACTTCGACTTCTTTTTTGGGCCAGTCTACTTGCTTAACCTAAATCACATCGAAAATTTTCCAAATTGTTCAAATTGCTAGAAAAATTTGGACAGGTAACACGTAGTCATTGTATTCTAAAAATCTTGTTGACATAGTCTGATATAACATCGTTTTAATGAAGCTGTAATTTGGGGTATGATTTTGCGAGTGGAATGTGTAATTGAGACAGAAGTTGCTGACATACAATACAGACAAATCAATATGGTCGTACAAAACTGAGGATACTTCTTTTTAGAGCCTTTAACTTGTTTCTCAGGGTTGTCAAGGTAATTATGTCACCTATGTCACTTTCTGAAGTTAACCGTATCCGATTAACCATCGTTCCAGATCGATCGATTGTAGTTACTACCGCAATATTCATTAAGTGTTGAAGTTTGCAAAATTTTCTGTTAAAGCGTTGTTGGGGCTTCGATATCCACGTGCAACCAATAGGAGTTCGGTTTACCCACGTGAAAAGTGCAATCATGTTTCTACTGAAAACAACTAACGCTCTGAGATTCCCTCAACCGTTTACATGATAAAGATTTGGTTGAATAATCTAGTGAGTTTGAGACAGTATTATTGCTGATCGATCAGCAAAACAGCTGCCTAATGCTGTCCGTCTGTGTAAGCGTGAACAAATGATGCACTGGTGCACACAAGATTGTGTACAAGGTCAAAGTTTCATGCTAGACCGGATGAAAATTCAAGACAATATGATTAGGCTACGGAATGAAAGCTGTAGCTTTTGTCAAAAGTCACAAACTTTTGTTTGTGCACTTAACGCACATACATATACACAGAATCTCATTCAGGTTCCTCACGAAACTGCAGTCTGAATTTTCTGAGTCAATCAGGTTACTAGGCCCTCACAGACCAACTCTTCAGGCATACCACCATGTGCTGAAACCTGAGCGAAGCCAATTACGATTGTAGGTCAAATTGCACCTACAGTTTGAAACCAGCCCAGTCATTCTAATAGAAACTGTACAAAAAATGCAATCGACTTTATGCAGCTAGGACGTTGTGTGTTTACTAACGCGGATGTGCAATCACCAAATTTCCATTAAACCGCATAATACCATGGATAATTTTTGAGATACATTTTGCATTTGAAGTTCCGGATGTCACTGTCATAGTCTCATTTAAATGGTAACAAACTCAAGGGTGGTTTCTGTGTTCATTTTACGATTGTATGATTTTAAACTGGCACGGATTCGTAGATGTTTCAGCTTTGGCCTCCACAACTCAGTAAGCTATAACCTAAAATGTCATGATGCAACAGAACGCGTTTCTCAGCTCACGATATTGTCACGCTGGAAGCATACTGAAGCTGTTGACTAATGGTTTTGTATATACAAACTCCGAAAACCTTATTGAAATTTTTAGCCTTGATGAAACAACTGAGAACGGTAGATATGCCTTTTAAGCAAAATTCCACTTCTCCTACGCTTCAATCATTATCTGTTAAAGTCGTCAGGAAAGTTATAATCTGACTGAGATTGACACTATCATAGAAGGTATAGTCAACTTAAACGAGAATCAACGTATGACGGGTGTACGAAGCGTTTCAACTAAGTTGCACATGACGTTGAATTAACTTTAATGCAACGGTATCATTTTCGTAAACTTAGTCTACAACGAACTTTAGATCACTCGCACAACTGCTCAAGACCTTTTGAGTTCATGGTTTGTCCTGCTTTTCCAAACAGTCTTCTGATGTCCTGAGTTCTTTGTTGAACGAAAACCAATCAGCTTTCAAGACACGTCGTGATTCTAGAAGCAAAATTTACAGGAGATAAAATATGACAAATAATTAGAGCGGGGAAGATCTTGCAGGTCGTTTCCACGAATAAAAGACCTCGACACTCGAGCCTGGTGGATCGAGGCGCTGTCATGACTCATCAAGACACTGCCGCACAACGTTCCTATACTCTTCCTCCAAGTAAATCATGCGGCCTCTGGAGTAAATTCGATAAACATCACTTGTGGTTGTTACCCTGTATGGAATCAAGTCAGTTAACGCCGCACACTTGACATCATGTACACTGGTGGGCACGATCTCATCGTAAACTGGGGCTGACTCTCGACCTTCTCAAAATGCAAAGAATTATGTTGTTTTCAAAGTATGGATTTGTTCTTTACAGGTGGATTTCAATAGCGGATCCGTTTTTGAACCCATTCAACTAATCTCCGTCCGAAATGTATTCGCCCGAGATTTTCATCTGAACACTGGAATCGTTTTCGTTTCATATTCGGCTTCAACTACCTAATACTCAACATGCGTGTGACGTGGACCTGAGCAACCGTTCATGAGTGATAAAAATTGATCATATCCAAAGTATTGCCAGAACGGCTTACTGTCTTATGATCACCAAATTACCAGTCATAAACTGACCGTGTGTGATAGAGATGACGGTAATGTGCTGCCTCAGTCTTTCAGTAGCATTTCGCACCCCTGAAGTATGAGGCGAAATCCATCGGTTTTCGTTTCTTCTACAAAATGACCAAATATATCACACGTTGATGGGCTTAGCTCCACGTCAACAGGAGCAGTTGCTGAAACAGAATATTTGAAAGTGATACGAGCGCATTATGGAAGTCAATATGCACATATATACGTATGTATATGTACTTATATGTATACTCTGTGCAACTATTTTACTATAAACAAGGGTGTTCTTTTACACGAAGTGGTTGTGATGGTCCATATCCAACCGATCATTATTCAATTTGGCATTTATTCCCATTTCAGATACTCCACTCATGGCGAATATTGCTTTATAAACCACGTTGTCGTAACAAGTGGAGTAATCCTGGGTGTATTCAATCCGATTACTTTCCACTCACCAATATGAACAGTAGTCTATTACTACGATTAGTTTTACTCAACTTTTACCAGTTGTCATTCCTGTATTACTTTCTATATTTGTTATGTAGCTAGTGAGGTTCAAATCACCCCTTATTGAAAGTTAAGGTAATTGATTTCAACAGCATTGCCTCCTACTTTCCATTCACACTATATACTAGGCACATGACTAAGTAACAGGCTAGCACAGACCTCCACAACGGTGAATGAACACAGTTACCTTATGCACCTCAAGAGGTGAATGTGTATTTTATGTGCATGTTCTCAAAAGTCAAAGGGACAACTATGTATTTATTCCTGTAGTCCACTTTTCAGTAAAAAT
This sequence comes from Paragonimus kellicotti, assembly GCA_014220965.1. Taxonomy (NCBI): domain Eukaryota; kingdom Metazoa; phylum Platyhelminthes; class Trematoda; order Plagiorchiida; family Troglotrematidae; genus Paragonimus; species Paragonimus kellicotti. Next base: position 31,943 of record LOND01000781.1, on the reverse strand, counting down.
TAATTTGAGGATAACCAAAAACCATGCTATGTAGTGAATGACAGAAGACTCGGTGGCAAACTAAGGGCATACAAAGTCTGGTAACTAGATCCAGTCAAAAACAAAGGTACCTATCTAGGAAGACAGGTACGACAAGGGTTGATCTCATTAGACAAAACTATGGAGGTGAACGAGCTGAAAACTTTAGAGCGTTAAAAAAAAGCCATCCATACTGGCGTAGTGGTGATGAACGGTCACCTTGTTCTGCTATTCGATAGTCAGGCAGAGACACATGTCTAAATGTTGAAATAGCCTGGAAAAAATACAAGCAACAGTGGAGTGTACTGTGGTATGAAATGGTGTTTTACATACACAATCTTGGCACTGGTAACCGTGGTATCTCTGGAAGAGTGTTATGTGCAAATGAGTGCTTTCGTTTGAGACAGTGTTGTAACATATAACTCATGTGAGGATTTTCCGAATAGACAACCCTTGTACCATCCGCGTTCTTTACTCACGATGGCTGGCATTGTGACCAGTATTAAGGATAGAGATCCAGTGACCAAGCCGTTTGAGGATGGAACGTCTGGATATTCCTGGAGGACGACATCGAAGGACGTGTCTGAGGTGGTCGACGTCAAAACCGGCTGAGTGAACCTGGTGGACCTGCGGATACTCTTCAAGGAAAAGGCGAATCTTGTGCTGGTGGAATTGTAACCAGCAATCCGGGAGCAGATCGAGATAACTCTCATCGCACGTCCGAATACTTTGAAAGAATTGGCTGACGCGGTTCGTCAGTTGCTGGCTGAAAACTCCCCGACGGTCAATGAGCTGAAGGCAAGTGAACTAAATGCAGTAGGCGGTCTTCGAGTAGCCATGAAAAATTAACTCAGAAAGTGGCTTCTTTCAAAATGTAAAAGAAGGTTGAAAATCATGGCAACGTGTCTTACAGGTGCGGAAGATTTGGACAGTGGTGAAGACTATGCCCACTAATCAAGAAGAGGCCGTACTTAAATAAACGTTTTGTGAATTTTTCAGTTTTGGAAGGAAAACCCAGTGATAAGTGTGACCGATGAGATGGTAGTTCAGCATAGGGTAGAAATCGGCGATATTTCGGTGTGGTGTTTGATTGGCACTTGAACGCCAATTTCCTTGATTGGACAAACGCCAAAAAAGATCTTTCAGCCGCGTGTAATGATCATTCGAACAGTTGATGGATTTAGTCTTAAAGTTAATGACCTGGCAGATTATGACGTCCGAATCGGTGCTAACATAACTAAACAGCATTTCCTCATTCCTCGAGATACACGTCAGACTATACTGGGAATGAAACCATTCACCGGCGAAATAGGAGTGCGTGGCGATAATGTATGCTTTGGAAAAATGGGGCCTCACTTGCTGGGACAACGTTTTCACGGGGAGGCAAACCACGAAGTCATGAAGTGGAGTAAATCAGCGAAGGATTCCCACTCGCTCGTTGGACGTTACGAGCGCGAGTGCCTCTTTACAAGTCTTTATGTCTTATCAGTAACACGCGTTTTCTCAGTAACCGAACAAATGCTACTCAGAAGCTGCAGACTGAACTCTGATGTAACAGCCTTCACATGAATTAGAATGTGTACAACGGCTGGAAGTATAGGCGTCACACAAGTTTCGTTCACCCAAGATTGGTACGGTTCCTCCAGATCGATGCACCAATCCAAATATAAATGGTTACGCAATCGACAAGTATTTGGCGAAACCGCATGTGCGTCATCACTTGGCCGACATTGCAATTACCGGGCAGCATATGTCTGTACGTGGCCTAACCCCCGTATACTTATCATTTAACAGTGAGTTTTGTTCTGTCCACAACACGTTATGAAAATGCAAACTGACTAATTTGGAAGGAGAGAAGGTTTTAATTTTTTTGTAGGTGCAACCCGGCATCCACCGAAAACATAACAGCGTCCTTGTGATAAAAGGCCTGCAAATTGTGACTTTGTCTCTCTGGAAAATCATAGTCTCTTGTCATTTCAAAGTAACGAAGTGTAAAAAAACAACAGGTTATAGCCTCCGACTGTATAAGTGATCATCCTGGTTACTGTCCAGTATGACCATTCCGCCGATACAAAAAGTTAGAGACGCTTCCCATAATATGAAAGAACGTCTACCATTGAGATGGAAGCTCAGACATGCTCGCTTCCTTCAAATCTCATACAAACACCATCTCAGAAACTTTAAAAGCAAGGAGATTACTTCTTCTAATCACTGAAGCAAACAAAAAGTCACCGGTGGGCCCGACAATCATTAGTTCCAACCATAACAAGCGGTACTGTATTTATCACTCGCGGACTCAACAAACGGGCTTCAGTGGTCTTCTACTTCAAAAATGGAGCGTTGTTCAACGTCCGTTGCACAGGTTTTATGGACTGTTCAGATTGTGTGTCAAACTGGGCTTGGAAGCGCTTCCCGTTGCATTAGAAACTTGGGGTGGTCTTGAAGGACTTACATTATCTCCATAAGACTTCTCTGTCTGTTCGTACTGAATGCATTTTTATTGCTCTTACCAAATGCAACGTAATAGAATTTCCAGACCACAAGATTCTCGGAATTTTTTTAACGCTGAACCACACTTTCTGTGACACCTAGATCTTTTTCCAGATTAGTACCTTCATAACTTGTTTAGTGATGAGAACAAGTGAGACGTATTATGTAAATCACAAGCAAATTAGAAACATGACAACCTGTTTACGTTTTGATCACTGGTAATATGGCCCGTCAACTGTAGTGATGATTAAGTAATGAAGCATAGTCAGTTCCCAGGCAGCTTGACACCTACGCGAGCATCATACCAGCCTGATAGCGCTCGAAAAACCTGGGTTAACAATGTTGTTTTTTCGCTACTATTTTTCACAGTTTTTGTACATAGGTAGCTTTCCGAGAAGGTATTCAAAACAGTGGTTCATTTCGCAGATTTTTAATAGAATGCGTTTGTTTGTGCGGATCATCCTCATTATGAAACAGCAATAGGTCAGCGGATCGAGCCGGCGCCTAACTACCGTACAACCATGAATAAAGCATCACGCCATCACCAAGAACCAAAGAGGGAAATGAAGGAAAGAGGACCTAACTACCAATAACATCTGTGTCTACGCTCAAACATTTAATATCAAGCTGCCAACAACCCAGTCATGAGTGAAGGCTAAACTTCATCAACAGTACGGTTTACTTACGGCTTTTGATATGCAACGTCATTATGTATATTCACTACAAAGACACCTCGGTCAAATAATGACAACATCGACGTCAGTGACGCTGACTGGTCGCCACCTCACCTAAAGTCTCCAGTCGTCGACTATGTGAGTCGCGAGAGCTCAGGGCCCAGGAGAGAAACCTTACTTATAGTGGCCAACCCCACAGTGGGCGACTTCACTTTTCTGCGTCAGATAGTCACGTGTCCACGTCGTATCCTACGCCAGTCGGCTGCTACACCGTCGAAGAGTGCTTGAAATGACAGATTACTAGCTGGTATTCTAGGTACGTGGCCTTACTATTAAGTTCGAATAATTGTTGCCGAATTTTTGATAAAAGAAATATAACTGAAAGACAGAATGGTAATAAACTTCCCTGCAGCTTGTGTGGCCAGTGAGTAGTTCAGCATACAGATTGAACATCACCCACAATTGATCGCAGCTGTCGCATTCCCATAGACTTTCCAGTCGGCCCCTTTCGAAAGAAGCACTAGACTCGAGTTTCGCTCTCATTAGAGCTCGTCAGTAGTGCATATCCTTGCCACTGCCGGGACTAGAACTCCGGCCTTGGATTACTGGTGAGTTAATGATTTCTGTGATTTCAACTTGGAGAGAAGTCCTAGTCGAGGGGTCATCGATTGGAGTTAACAGACAGTAACTGTGTCTCCTCTCGAGGCGATCGGGCAACCTGATCATTACTCACAAGCGAAAGTGGTTGAGCGTTCACATATGATAATTCGGTCGTGCCTAATGTGAGGTCAATGGCGCAGTGGTAAACACGGTTGCCTCATGAAAGCGTGGCCGGAGTTCTAGTCCCGGCAGTGGCAAGGATATGCACTACTGACGAGCTCTAATGAGAGCGAAACTCGAGTCTAGTGCTTTTTCGAAAGGGGCCGACTGGAAAGTCTATGGGAATGCGACAGCTGCGATCAATTGTGGGTGATGTTCAATCTATATGAAAACCAAATTCCCTACTACTCATCAGTAATTCAGCATGGTTTGTTCTACGTCCTCTTCAGCTGGTGAATGGTCTTAAGCTAGCTTTGCTCGCTGTCCATTGGCTTAGCTGTTATGATCGGCTTACTAGTTGCAGTGGTTCTCCACGTCTCACTACCATAATACTCATGTGTGTTACTTGCGTTCTTTTTGTTACTAAATGTTTCCCGTATGCCAGACAATTCTTCCGAACCATCTGTCTCCGAAGACAACTAAAGTGATCACTTTTCTGGCCCTTTTTGAACACACTTCCTAGGACCGACTAATTAGTTTAGGGATTACCCAAACCATTTCAGTGGGAAATAAGTGAAATCCATCCGATTGCGTTACCACTGTTCCAATGAACACACCTTGTGATTACCGCTTGTCCATACCTCTGTTGTTCTTATCACAGTATTGATCTCAGTGGACGCTATTAGTATTGCATTGCTGTAATGAAGTGATAAAAACCGTTGCTGAAACACAAGGTAAACCGGTAGAAGGTGCACGTTTGCGTGCTGGCGTCAAAAATCCAACTCATTTTGATCCGTCGCCTGCGTTCATATGTTTTTTATGTTGCTGTGCAAGTATTCAGATGGGTATATGTGTATGCAATTAAAATGGCACCAGAGATTGTCGCTTTTTTGTTATTGACAAACAGTCAGTACCAGCATTCCTAACTTTGTGTAGTTGACCGTTTGACTGCAAAATCATCAACCTTTGCATTGTTTCTTGTGCTGCTGCACGCGGCTTTGAGCACCTGTACAACAGTTCACATAGGCCACACCCAGTACGTTAGGGTCAATTGCACGTAACCGTGGTCATAATAAGTAGCGTGAGTCATCGGCCTAAGGGTTGCTCCCTAATGGGCGTCACGACAATTAGCAAGCTATTGACGTGTGGAGTGGTTAAATTAAGGTGCCAATGGACCATGATATGTAAAACATACTGAGGTGATGGGGAGAAGAGATTTGGCCTAGAGTGACGAAACATCTTCAGTTTGACCAACGAAGTCAAGGCTCAGGTGTCTACAATGGACGTTCATTGGTCTAAAGTCGTTAGAACGCCAGTTTATATAAGGATTGACACAGTTTTAAACTCTAGCTCGACATATCTCGACTTCACCTGTATGAATCACATAGCTTGGGTTGCCCAGGTGACTCGATTAAATAACACCAAAAAAACTCCTCGCGTTAACTATTCATGCTAAAATTATACACAGGCACGGAAAATTGAAGAATGTTTCTAATATGACTCTGTCGGGAACCACAGTAATGTGCTGTAGATCAGTCTACATTTGTGCAAATGCAGAATCAAATGAAGAAAGGAGTAAGAAATACAGACAGCTAAAGCAAACCATTAACATTGTCAATGTCATTTTAAAGCAAAACCTTTTGCGGAAGACAGCAGGCGTTATTGATCAGTAGATTCTAGCAGTATTGTTGTGGATTAATCAACCGAAGTGTCTACCAGAAACCCCTTTCAGACTTCAGTGCAAAGCACCAAATCCACACAACCAAACTGATAATAGAGTAGACAGTCAACAGTAGGAAAAATTGGCAAAGTTGTTATAAAATCCGAGACTAAATCTACAACTATGGATTACAAGTTGAACATCACCCACAATTGATCGCAGCTGTCGCATTCCCATAGACTTTCCAGTCGGCCCCTTTCGAAACGCAGAAGCACTAGACTCGAGTTTCGCTCTCACTTGAGCTCATCAGTAATGCATATCCTTGCCACTGCCGGGACTAGAACTCCGGCCATTCCATTCATGAGGCAACCGTGTTTACCACTG
>LOND01000780.1:79369-100582 GCA_014220965.1 Paragonimus kellicotti | reverse complement strand
TCATTCTGAAATAATGTGCTAGACGAGAGTTTCGTTTTTATCTGAGCTCACTGGTAGCGCATATCCCCGTACGGATCACAGTTTGCACCACGACCCTCAGGATTGTGAGACGAGTGTGTTGACCATGCCAACAGTAACCTGACAACAAGTATGACGGGATCATTTTGTTCAAACACTTCACCACAATGTTGTGTGAATGGTGTTCAGCCTACCCGGTCGTTATGATAGAACAAACAGAATCGTTTCTGTTCACTACAATCGATGGCCTCTTGACCGAGACATTTCGATTAGACTGAAGCAGCCGACTTTACTGAACTAATTGAGCAATGTTTCAGTCATGGTTTGTTATCTGGTAACAAATACTATCCAACAGAACCAAGTCACTCCAGAAACTCACGATATAACCGTACTTAATTGAAGACATTAAGCCAAAGGCGTAATCAATAGTGTTGTTCGTAGCTCGGGTTGAGGAGATTAAGTATTGGGATGTTACCCGCCCCGAGCTTGAGATTTAGGTTACAAACGTTTCATTGCCAAACGAGGTGGTATCATCAGTGCGGTATTGTTTCAGCATGGGGTTTGGTGAAGTGTGATGTATGCCTACACTTATATACCGAAATGAATTGACCTAGACCTGAATTCTGATTGGTCACTTTGTCGTTTTGACCTCTGACCTGGATTACCATTGGATGACGAGATTAGGTCAAAGGCGTAATTAGATTTTTGTTGCTTTAAGGAATGTTGACTTGTGCAAAAAAACGTCACGCTTTAAATAAAAGATGAACTGTAACACACCTATTTGTTTTTATTTATTCGAAGTGTGAGTAGTTTTCATCATTTCCGTCAGCTTTTTGCCTCATTTCCCGTACCATCGGTACCCTGCAAAAAGCTCAGCAATGTTATCGTGAAACTCCTCCCACAAAACTAAATTACACAGTCATATCGCTTTGCTTGGTGACAGTGTACAGGTAGTCCAAGACGCATTACGTGACCAAGCGATTGAGGCCACACGGTATGGTATGTGTTTTATGCCGTCTAAATGCAAACCGTTTCTAAAAGCTTAGCAGGGGCCTGCAATTGCACTTACACTGACTGATGACTGTTCGGCTCTAGAGGAAAGAATGACTCCTGTTTGGGGTTATACAACAGCTGGCGTTGGAAAAGAGAACTACTTCGGTATAGCTAAAGCAAGATTGATATCCACTAAGCTGTTGTACAACTAGGGTCTATATGATATCTGTCTCCTTCTAAATAACATGATATTGTTAAATGGTTGCGAAACTTGTCTGTTCCCTGCAGATAACGCTCGTGAGTTATCCGTTATTGACAACCGAAGTATTATGCATGAATGGTGGCAGCACCATGTCAGCAGTGATGAGGTGCGATGTGAACAAACAGCTTCCGCTGATACGAAATGATTGTATGTCGTTGGTTAGGGGAGTCTGCGAAAGATATGGACATGCCTACTCAGCGTCTATCTTATGGTGCTCATTGGCTTTAGCCGGAAAATACAACACGATGAGTAGTCTATGAATTGGAATCGAAATATGAAGAAATTAACATGAGGTTTAACCTCTGTTAGCACTACCAGACTTCCTGATTGGAGGCCAGAAGGCGCTGAGTGTCGCTCGTTCGGGACACCAAAGGAAATGGCAGCAAACCGAAGTCAACGATGTGATTTTTATTACGTCCGTTTTTGCACACATCTTTGGTCTTCATTATGCATACTTATTCCAGAAAATGAACACAAACAACAGAAGACTAAAACAAAACAACTGAAAAATGACAAGATCATGTGCAACGTGGGGTTCATGATTATTCGTTTTCTTGCTCTTGATATCATTTTATACGTTATCCCACATTTTTCTTTTATAAACTTCATGGCTCTCAACTATCGATCAGTCAATCAGCAGGTTTGTGCACAATAGTAACAACAGCAATATATCAGGACGGCGTGATATTCACTGTCTTACTGTGAGGCTCCAAAGCCTCAGTGATGCAAGGTGTTGAACTGCCAGGCTGAAACAGGTCGATAGCTTGTCGTCTCAGTTTTATAGGCCAGAGTGTGCGTCACTAGACGATCATCAAAACCATGACGTAATCATCCCATCAGACCATTCAGACGGACGTCGAAGCATGAGGATGCACCTCACGTTGTGAACTGGCGGTCAAAACTGCACTGGACTGTTGGGCTCAAATGCTAAAGTGCTCTGAATGACAGACATAAAAAACATTGTGATCAAAAAGTCCTTTGCAAAGAAGAGGTGGACAATCCCTGTACCGTCTGGTTGTCGTGCTCTAGTGAAGGATCTTAGGGAGGTCGAGCGCAAGCAACAAGCAATTGGACGGAATCCGAATCGCAGCTGTTATTTTGGTTTATGTGGTCTCGCAGCTCATATTTGATTATACTGCATAGCAGAAGCAAATGTTGCGTTTTATAATTCCGAAAACAGCAGAAGCACTAGTTATCAATAAGCCGCCAAAAACATTCAGTGATCAGACAGAAGTCAATACTGATGAAAAAGTATCTACAAATGTACTTCAATATGACTGCACCATTTAAACAATTGAACTTCTACCTGCCATCTTACGCGGTCAAATATTACTTTGTTAATCGTATCTAGAGGTAGTTGATGTGGACGTTTTCCGTTACCTGGTTACACAAACAACTGCTAACAGTTTCGTCACCAGTAGGTATCTGATGGGTGAAACATAGAAACAAAAACGTCGAACACCATAAAAACGGAGCACTTACGGCACAGTAAACTGTTTAAAGCGGATGGCATGTTTGGAGGAGTGAATATATCCGGGCCGTTGTTATGCATAGACAGAGGATGTGACGTGACTGGAGGTGAAGTGGAGTCTGCACGACATGGCTGTTGTCCTACTGTCGGTGCGCAAGACATTGCGGATATTGGGGATGGTGAGGTGGATGTATCTGGTTGTGGATAGTGATGATAGCCCGGCAGACGAAAATGTTGAAGTGATTGCCCATGTTTCGTGTCCTCACCGCTCATGCCTAAAGAGGCCGTGTATTTCGCCCCCAGGGCGGATAAAGAACGTAAGTGGTCGACTGCCTCGACCGCTGATATTAACGAGTCCATTGCTGCAGCATTGGAAGACATTTGAACTGGGTAAGATGAAATGGTGCCCGATTTGGAAGGAATGACAGTGGCCTCGTTAAGTAGAGGACTGTGATTAGATCTGGACGATTCGGGAGAGGCTTCGGCGGAATGTGTAGTGTAACCCAACATTCGGGTACTTAGGTCAGTCGGATGATAGGACTGACTTGGTTCGATACCGTCCTCTTTGGTGAAGAGGCCTGATCGTCGAACAATCTCTCCATTATGTCCGGATGCAAGATTCGGAGAGTAAGAATCGTTGGGATCAGTGCTGTTATTTGCCACATCATGATTTACAGAGCACAAATCGCGTGAAGTCGGGCAACACATTGACTCACAGGACCACATGGGCGGAGCGCGGTGATAATCATTCTGAGGTGACTTATACTCGGCTGGAGGACCGGACAAATTAGTCGAACCGGATAGACGATTTTCCACGCTGGTCGCATTCACTTCCGAAAGAGGAGTGTGCGATTGATTGGATCCAAGTGGGCCAGACATGGAAGCCGGATGTTGCGACTGTGCAGATGACAACCGTGGAGAATGTACGTGGGCTTCAGCGTTGGACAAGCATCCAGGTGTACTTCCACCGGTACTGGCAGGTGTTCCAACACTGGCAGATGCCAGTGTAGCCATTGAAGGAAGCTGGATGGCTGGAACGGCTGTGTCGCTGCGGCTCCGAATAGCCTTACCACCGCCGAGAATTAAAGAAGCGACAGAACCGGCAGCTTGCTGATCCTCAACCGTATATTCCGTCAGGTTGAGTGGTTGGCCACACAGAGGACTCTCACGAGGACAAGGAAGTCTCCTCGCAGCAGCTCGTTCCCCAATACGCTTCACAATAACCCCTAAATCTTCTAGCATTTCGCCTAACGTGTCCTGATTGATAGTCTCCTTCGTATCCGATTGATACAAAGTTGCACACTTGGATAATTCCGAGCGATCTAGATGGGAACGTGCATCGTCGAGCAGTTCACTGCTGCTGGCCAGTTGCTCACAAGATATCGTGGGGTTTCGGCCCGTTTCCCCTGAAACACAGACCCCATCTGCACCATCTTCTTCACCCTCATCCATTTCCTCTAGTTCGTCCAATTCTTCATCCGAATCAGCAGACGTTTTCCTGATGGCTCGCAACTGCGTTGATGTGTCGTCCGAATGTGAAGATACAGCCGGTCCATAAGGATGTGTGGGCATAAAACTAGCGTAGGCGGAGGTGTAAGAATGTGGGTCGTTGAAATGATTGGTCAAGGTGGACGAAAAATGTGTGGTGCAATCGCCGTTGTTCTCATGAGTACCACAATGCACTTCGGGTAGTTCAGCACTGTCTTCAGATGCGGGGGGAAACGAATGCGTTATACCGCTTGAAGGACGGTCAATACGATATCGTCCTCGGATGCCACCACGCACACGTCTATTGACTGTGGAGCCACGTGAGCTAGGTGTTCGATAGACAGCTTGAACAGGTTGGCCATTAGTGCGTGCAGCAGTTCCGTCAGGGAGAAGGCGTAATGTGAGTGAGAGAGGCCTTCCGGCTCGTCCACGAACTCGAATTCCCCGACCACGTCCGCGGTTACGGGAAAAAGCCAAAGTGTGATAAAACCCGCCGTAATACGGGGCGTTACGTTCATTTTGGGCACAACCAACCAAATGAGCAGCCAATGCTTCAGCCGTACCGGGATCCAAGGAAAAAATGCGTGCCAAATAGGGTTGAAGCTGTTGCTGTAGCTTGGGGCGTCTTCCTCTTCTGCGTGGAGGCATGGGGGCTGTCAGGGGTGTTTCCGACATCAGTTGGTGTTCTACTGACTCGACCATATAGCTCTCGTCACGTGTAAATGATCTGGCGGAATGGAACATGGACCGTATCACGTGGAGTGGCTGGTCCATAATGGACTCTAACACTTGGTCAACAATAGCGGTAATCTGGCCATCCAGCTTGGAACCAGTGCTGAATGTAGGAAGCACGGAAAGAGCCATAGACTTTGCGCGCTCAAATTCATCCGCGGAACCGGAAGAATCAGCTCGCTGAAGATCGGACAGCACTGTAGCTAGAGTGTTGGCCAAGGAGGAATCAACGTTGTCAACGTGGTTCCCATGCATTGGTGAGAAATCACGATCGGCGCCTGAATGTGTGCCGGAAGAATTGGCGACCGGGCCCCGGTCGTAGTGAGAAGCGGGATCACTGGAAGAAGTGTGTGTGACATTACGGAATATAGGTGGTGGATCCGGAGGATTGGATTGCTCAAAGTCAAAGGTACCGGAACTGAACAGATCTGGAAGGTCGGATTCTTTGTCCAAGCTGTCGAGTATCCCGTTGATTTCGGCATCCAGTGGACCCGGAGGTTGTGCACCGCAGGATTCCAGAATATCGGCCATACGATGTCGAACGGCGGGAACCGGAGTGGAAGTTCGACCCTGACTAGTTGCGGGTTCCGAAGGATGCGGAGGACCAAAATGAAGTGTGCCTGTTGACAATCGGTGAGAAACCGAGGGAGAAGACAGATGGGGACTCAAACTTTTGTATGGCCCTTCAACAGTGGCATCTTTTGCATGTTGTAGACGGTAGTGCTCATTCAGGCTTGGTTTATTGTAACAACTGAACTGACAAAGTGCACAATTAAACGGTTTTTCGCCAGTATGTTTCCGATAGTGCAAATTTAACGTCTCCTCACTGCAAAAGCGTCGCTGACAATTAGGCCACTGACAATGATATTTCTTTTCCGCATCTACAGGGAATACAAAACAACGGAAACAGTCAGATAGGGACCTGAATAGATAAAATATAGATATAAGAACGAGGTTGCCAGAAAAGTGTTGGTACACCTTAACAATGAACTTGCCATCACTTATACTGTAAAGCAGTCGAATTGTGGATTGACACATCACAAATCACCCACAGAGCTATCACAGAACGATTATAGATGTCAAAGGCAACCTTTTCAGTCTGTGTGCCGGACTGACGCTTACTATTGTGGTGTAGTCTGTCGGTTCGGTACCTATTGATGGTGCTACACGAGGGAGTCCAAAATTGAAGTAACAAATGTCATGAACACTGTTAGTTGTTAGCACACAGATCATGGCATCTAGCACAGAGCCTTGGTACCAGGTAGGCGTACCTCACCGATCGAGTAAAACCAATTGGTACATTCTGCACAGAACAAAGTTGCAAGTTGGTTAACATCCTCCAATATAATTCACGGCGACTCTTCCCAGTATTTAATGGACAACCGTCGGTTTTCTACAATTTATGGACACGGTCGTAAACCTGTTTAATTAGTCATAATCATACTCATAATTGACTAACAGATTTTAATATGTTTAGACCAAACAAATTTGGTTAACAAGTTCAATTGAGATGGTGCTATCAGAGGCAACGGAAAGTAATGGTATTTTCTTATATGACCTAACTTTGAGCGTCAGCCTGTAAACTGCTATATACTCGAATCAATCCAACGTAGAACTCTCAGAAAGTAGCACCCTGGGTGTTCTCTTATTCTCCGCGGTCGGTATTTAGATTGTAAACGTTCCATCAATAAACGGGATGACAGCATCATTACACAGGAGTAAGAGCGTATGAGCTAAATTAACCAAGCGCAGCACTCAAACGTATACGCAGGAATGATGTCACAGCGTATGACGATGAAACGTCCGCAACCTAAATGTCAAGCTCAGTGAAAAACCGAGCACTCCAATCTTCATCCCGAGCCACTAAATCCACTACACTTCTCAACAAACATAACAATACTTTTTTTAACCTATCCACATGTGCTGTTTCCCAATCCAAGAAATCGATCAAAAATGGTGAGATTCCGAATGCTGACCGTTGCCGAGGCCATCAGTATCCTGATTGCGCAACCCCGGAAGTTCGTGCGGACACAATCTCCCCTGGCCCACAATCAATCAAGCCCACGATTTGGAACAGTGATTGCGTAACTGATAACAAACACGCCGTCCATAACCTCTATTGACCGTTTTTCTGACTCACCCCAGTTACTGTTTTCATATTTATTGTGTTGTAATTAGCCTGATGATCAAACACGGAAAACAAGCCTTGTTCGCTACTTTGTCGTTCTCATGACTTCACTGGGTATTTTCGAACGAATCGTGTATTTGCTGAACGTTATTCGTCTTAAAAGATATCAGAACTGGAAGTGTTTCTGTTCTAGTTGGCGATGTCTTCTACTTTCTAATGTGTACACAGCTGCCTGATATTGCACCAATTTCGCAGTTCAGGCGTAGTTCTGAAACTGTTAGGATTCACGCATTAGTCGAATTTGTAGGTATTTGTTTGTCGTTCGCAACCCCTGATGTTATGGTGCTTCAAGACTTAGGTAAACATATAGCACCGTGAGTTGCCTAGTTTTGACAAGATGGATGCGGTCTACTTCCAGGTCAACCAAACCTGAGTTCAGGCTCATGTTCTGAAATATTGAACGTGAGGGGTGTTCACGATGCAGTCGGGTTAACTTACTGAACAGTGGGCAGGAAATGTTCGATTGAGAAAGCTTAGAACGAATTACCAGGACAGCACATTAAGTAACTTTTAGCAGCTAAAACGAAGTTATCGGAAATGGATCGCCCCAATCACTGGGACAAGATCCAACTACTCAAGCCTTCCTTTGTGAAAGGTGCAAACAAAATCCCTCAACGCAACATTTCCCTAATTCCAACGAATTGTGACTCGTCGTAGAATTGGGTGCATATTTTTACATTACGAACACACGGATCACTTAACAAAAAGGCTGCTAAGAAAATGAGTTTTCATATTTCGCTGCTGAAGTATACATGCATAAGGACATGCATCGGATATTAAACGCGCAACCTATCTTGTTATGTCATCGTCTGTTCATGTTCAACTTGCTCAAACGACTGGTCTGGGCATTACCTGCTCACCGTTCACGAGTTCACCGATTATCAGTCTTGATATGTTCATTGACATCAAGTTTCAGTCGGCCAGCTGAAATTTGGTACAAGTTTCCACGAAACTAGAATCCAGATTTGCATTTTATTACGCTGGCTTGAAATCAAATACGACTGTACAAAATAGGCAACGGAACTGCTAAAGAAAGTCATATTCGTCATTCTATGCTTTGTGGATTAAGTCGGAATGATAATGCAACAGAAGTCATCAAAAAGGTGGGCGCTGTTTAGTCGCATGCACTGCTTGTAAGTGTGAACGTTGGTTTAAAAAAATCCAATCCGACAACTTTCATCTTTCCGATCCTCTATTGCTCCGGAAGACTAGTGGATCTACGCAAAGGCTCAGATAATGAATCAGGATCCTCGTCAAACCACTGATTAATTATGCACATTGACTTAATCCCCCAGGGGCCTTTATACAACAACGTGTTCTACATCCTCGAAGGAGATTACAAAGGGAGAGTATGGATCACGTGATAGCGCGTACGGTGAAAACAGAGCACCATGGTCAACTGTCTGAGGATTTTTGTTCCGTAGACAAAACAAGCCGCCTATTCGTGAAGTTCTAACAGAATACAACAAATGGGTTTTGTATGTTAGCAGTAGAGTGGGATAAACGGCGGATACAGCTCTGATCAGAAACCTGAATAAAAATAAGATTAGACATGACGAAATACGACGACAAACGTTACTCATTCGGAGGTTCTAGAACAAAACCAAGTCGTCATAGTTGGTACCCACTATAACCAATGCGAACGTCGCGTCAAAGATTTAACGTGCAGATAAAAAATAGTTATCATTAGTCAGTAAGAAAGATGTTACTCTACTGTATTGTAACGACGGATGAGGTTAAGTGAGAATGACTCAGCAGAGGCTCACGAATTACAGCTCGAGATTGCGGTCCCTTAGGGTTTAGCACCCAAGGTTACGCCATCAGGTCACTCGTTACTCAGATTCGTAGAGCTTTTTTAAGTAATATCTTGGCAAATTGATCGAACCAAATTTGGACCGACAGAATTTACGAAAAGAGAATGAGAATGTTATTACAGAATAAACAATTATAATAATGTCATAGTAATGTTGAAGATTATACAAATGATCAGACAATAGCAGTTTTCCCAAAAGGATCTCACAACAAAACCAATTTTCGGTACCTATCATACAGTGAGCACATAACAACCCTAACTGCCCAAATGGTGGTACGTTGGCAATGACATAATTAATTTTATGGTTCAATGGAAAAGGTAGTCGTTTCCGATATATGCATCTCGTGACATTTTTTACCAATATCACTGGTTATCCAGTCGACAGTAAAAAAAAAATTCCACAACAAATAAACAGGTCTTATTGGGAAGCAGTAAGCTGAAGTTGTATGAACAACCTCTGTAAAAAAAAACACAAAAATGGGGGAATAATGGCGACAAATTTACTCGCCAACATTAGGTTAAGGCACCATAAGACTAAAGTGCTGGTCGAAGATTAACCGGTCAGGTAAACATCATGTGTTTTACAAAATGGGTGGGCGTCATTGTCCAGTTAACACTGCAATTGTACGGTCGCCTTGTGGGTGGTCTGGGCGTAAACCCGTTGTTGTAGCCAATCCCCATGTGATTAGTACTTTATTTTGTATTAATCGTATCCACGTCATGCCACAAGGAAATGAACTGGCCAGTTTGAAAAACGATACAGATTAGCAATCCAACAGAAGCAGCTGAGCATACAAGGAATCATTAAAACGGATAGAATGTTTTGGAGATGCAGTTATGCGTCATTTAAGAAAACCAGAGGACATCGCGTAAGCAAAACGTGGAGGACGATACGTAAAAACATCAAAACCAGACAAAAAATCAATGTGTTGCTGCAAGCAGGGGTGTTTCGGAACTCGGGTCGGCATTTAAACTCAATCATTTCATTAGAATTGAGCAAGTGACGCTAAACGTATCGCCATGATGGAAGTGAAGAAGATGAACGAGCCCGTTTCGATGAATCGTGGAGAGATGGACTGAAAGTAATGTTTTTCGAATTCACAGACGACAATGCGGTTTGGTTCGCTGAGAAAAAATTAGACAAAATAAGCCTAATGTCCGAAGATACTCGTGGCATGATCGTAGGAAGGCGGAATTGCACTTCGGTCGACGCAACAACGGTAGGCGTTCGAGGATCGGTTTTAGGGTGAATCAACTGACTAACAGAGGCGGTAAGCAAGACGCCAACTCGTGCGTTCAAATGCAGAAATTTTTTATATTCCTCTCCAGTTCTTTGAAACGGAAAGGAGAAATCGTTTTTCAGTAATACCAAGCTTCATTTACGTCAAACAGCACGATGGCGTAGATACTACTTCCGAGATTAAGGGATTGAACTGGCCGCTCGGTAGCCCTGACCTTAATCCCACAGAAAACCTGCGAGTTTCCCAAGTATACAAAGACGACGAGGTATGCAACCCAGCGGTTGAATTAACCATCGTTTTGAAGCAGGTATGAATGGGTGTGAATTCAACGTCCCTAGTCGGAAGTTGGTTTACTCAATGTGTCGATGTAAAACAACAAAAGCACATCAGGCAACGTCTTCGCACAGCTATGGTAGATAGGGCGGTCGCATAATTTTACCGACAATTTTTCTCACTTTTGTATATAACTGTATTTCGGCACAGGCTAGTTAGACTTGATTCAGCCTACTGTGACTGTTATTCACCTGATACTTTGGAAAATATTGCCAAAAGATGAGGTAACCGTACGATGTGGTTGTACAGTTTATATTAACCGATTCGATCCCTAACTTCGATTATTCATGTCAAACAGAACCGAGTCCGTATGCGACTTGAGAAGCCGTATTGCAATAAAAACCGTCGTAAAATGGGAAACAACCTATAACATCAGATTTTGAAAAAAAAAACAATGTAAGAGAGGGAACGTGTTTTCAAGAATGCTTTAAAAGATCCTAGGATGCAACGGAGAGGTCTAATTCAAACAGAGGAGATAACAGGTATGAACTGCTTTTGAACCCTAATAACACATTGTAGCGGTTTGATTCGAAAAATGAGTAGTCTAATCAGTTGAATAGCATTTACTGGACTAATAAAGCTGCTTAGTATGTGCACGCGAAAACAAGTTTTATGAACAGCACACTAAAATATCGAGCAACACTGTCCGACTAACGAAATATCCGACGAATGTGAAACACAGATCCGTTGAGGAATGTTTAAGCGGATAGTGAAACTGCTGATTTAAATAGAAAGTGCTATCGCTTATTTACAAAAATATTTTTGAATGTCATTCAATTAAAATGAGTCCCGCAGACATACATCGTTCCTAACTAAGTTAATCATGCATATAGCCATGCAGTACACTGACAATGTGATTAAAATGGATTCCCGATCGCTTCAAGCCAGTAGCTCCACACAATATACGTTTCCATAGGAAACATGAATAACTTGATTATGTGGATTACCTGTAACTTACCGCTCGGCTGCAACTGAGCAGTAGGTCTACCTGCCCCAACACACCGTAAACAAGTCGGACAAACCCAAACACCAATCTAGACATTAATAAGAAAAACGGACGAATCGAATAGTCACATCACGTTTGATGGCAACGCGAAGAAGTGGATGCAGAACTGAAGAAAGCCGAAAAACCCATCAGTTTAAGACCAGTTCGACAACGAGGTGATGTGGTTTTGTCCTCCTGAAGGCAAGGTGCAATACTACAGTGCAATTCCTATTGCCTTACCGATCCGCATGATTGCAGCTGCAGTCGGAGGACACCACTTGATACGACCATAGAGCACTTGCAGTCATGCGTCACGTTGGGCCAGAAGCGAACCAAATTCAATCAGACTATTCAAATACAACCAGCATTCTAACAACCGCAACCAGTACCTGCGAAGCAAAGTTAGCGCTAATAAATCCTCCAGGTTGGAAACAAAGTACTCCCAAGCAAGGGGTCCACCTCCACTCCGCCCACTTTTATACAATAATATTGCTGAAGAAAAGTTTGAATTATGACTTTTCAGTTCGTTGAACCGATTATTTATTCCGCGTTCAATTTTCATAGGCAGAGAACCTCTAACAGTAATTTCTTGGTAGGTAAACCATTCATTAGAAGACAGGTGCACTTCACACTTTTACGTTCCATCATACGACGTGGCTTCCGAATTCCGACTGTTCTAACGAAAGACGTTCGTTAGTTATCCGTTTTTAGTAATCGCTGTTAACGTACAATCGCACATGCACATCGTAGGCCCTATGTGACCAACTAGAATGTCGCACGTCAAGGTTCAAGGACGTACTTGTCACGATCTCCTGTTATATAAACCACTAAACTGCGCACGCGCTCCGTATGTCACCCTTTGAATCTCAGTCTTAGCTGCGGAATCCCGGACAGTCTGGGACGTATACACACACCTTCAGGTTTTGCAAGCAAAGGGTCTGTAAGCTTTGGAAGAATGACGCAATACCTTTAGTGAGGTAAGAATGGAAAGTATCACGAGTACCATTACAGGGATCAACAAACAGTATATATAATTTATCAAAATACCAGAGGAGATTACCAGAGAGTAATAAAAACCTAACGAAAGAATAAGTATGATAGTACGGATCGCAAACAGGTGATGGATATCACAATATACAGATGGTCGACGGTCAGTACCACAACTCATGAAAGTATAAGCCAATACAACTCGTTCCCTATTTTACAATAACCAATCAATACCGAATAATCGTCGCATTTCGTTTCTTAGTATTGAACTCTAGTAGCAATAGTTGAGGTTTCGCAGTGACAGCACGAACAGGGCTAGAATAAAGTGAGTATTAAAAATCTACAACTAAAACGGAAGACCGTTTTAAGAGTACTACTGTTAATGGACAATGGTAGAGGGGAAATACCAACAACAAAAATAGACTTTAGACAGTTGTGAGGAAGGCGTTTGGTAGAATCACAGACCTCCAAGATCCAAAAACACGAAATCCAGCCAATAACCGATCGTTTTTTCCTACTTGATGCTGACCATTCAAAATCTCACCAGAACTGTTTAATATGATAAGGAAAACTGGTAATAACAATCGGCAAATCCAATACACTAAACAGACCACCTATAGTTAACTGTGGTGTGCACTGGTTCATAAAAGACGCGGCCAATCGAAGCGATGGTGAAAAAGTATCACTTTGGCTCAGTGCTGTTCAGGACGAAGCATCTTGGGTCAGTAAAATTAAGCTTTACAGAACGTTGAGTTGTAACAACCAATGATCCATTCATTGTGATCATTTGTAGGAAAAGAAGGAACGATTTTCCAGCATTCTATCAGGTCAGAGTGGTCATAGGCTCCTGGTTACTGATAGGACCTATGAAACCTCACAAGTTAAAAGTTCTGCTTGCCAGATTATGGATGTTTATTCAGCAGTACAAGAGAACAAACCATTCACAAGAAGGGTAGGAGAAAAGAGTAATAGGGAAGGACAATAATGCAAATCAAACTTTGTGTGCCGAAGTCGATCTATAAGAAATTCGACATTGAGATTCAAATGAGTTACCCGTGGGTAGATGCTATGCATGACATTTTCAATTGTGAAAGCAGCTAGTGCATCTAGTGGATGCTCATTAAAAGCACCGCATACTTCATATGAGCAGAAATAACCCCTTATTGATGTTACTATTCCCCATTCTTAGCGGGTGAGTCATGCAATCCTCATCTAAGCATTGAATAAACGGACTGTGTTGTTACAGCGGGAATCGTTTCCTGAAGATCCCGAAAGTCAATAAGATCGCCCATTACTTTATTATCTTGAGACAAAAAGAGTCTCCAGTATCTCGTGATCAATTTCTTTCGAAATCATCTATTTTAGTGAAAATTCCCTGAACTTTCTTCAGAATATTTTCGTCTCTAAGTAACCTATGGCATCGTGCTCAAGCATCCCACTTATGATGAGATTTTCCGAATGCATTATACAACAGTAACAGTGTTTAGATAGGGGTTCGCTCTGTGAATCGCGTCCAGATATGCTTTCACCTAAACCTACTGAAAATAAATCAAGATATCCAAACTATTTGCTGACGAAACCATTTGATAGGTGAATCGGTGACTCTGAGCACTAAGTTAACTCGTCGTTCCGCTGAAAGTCCCCGGTCCATCAGATATTACCTAGTGGAAATTCTCAGTCATTCAAACCATCTGATTCTTAATAAATGGATGACGAAAACACCTGGCTCCATTTGCAAGTCAACTTTAGATAAATTATCAACATACTGTTGGCAAACACGGACGGATCAGCAGATTGTATAGATTATAGGGATAAATCGACTATATTTTCTGAGTCAAGTTAAAATCCGAACTAACTGAGAATAGCGGTACAGAAATGTCAGTACTGGAAGTATATTCAAAACTGACGATAAAAACCGGCTGACTGTCAATTGCCGTGTGGTTAAAAGGTGTGCTTCATTTCAGAGGAAGCTACCAAAACAATATGTGCCTCTGTCAACTGATCGTGTAAACGAAGTGGCGAACCGTTGGGTATTTCAGAGAACCCTAGAGAACTTACTAGGGAGTGAAAAAATGTACTAAAAAACAGGCTTGCACCGGTTGACCCATATGCAGTACAAATAAGGTTCAGTATCCACCACATTGGTTAACTGAGCTGCAAAGTGGTCAGGCCATGGTAACACGGTAACAGAACACTGGCAATCCCCTTAAACAAACCCCTTCTACGTTGGAGATCTTCAAACTTTTCATTAAACACAAAAGTCAAGGAAAGGTGGAATTTAGGGATGGATTTAAACGACAGACGAAATACCCGATCCTTTTGTGACCTTCGAATGAGCCAACAGTGATAGATAACTGCAACCTCAACAAACAGGCATACACATCATCCGACGAAGAGATTATAGGCATGTTAAAAACATTCGCCATAAGTGGTGGCGATGCTAACTGCGGACCGTACAACCGTAGATCCGAGCTACAGTAGCCACCAATGCTCTTTCCGCTCAGCAATCGACAGCGGTGGCTCAGTGGTAATCAGTTTCGATAATCAATAACACAATTGCAGGCTTCATATCACATTTCCGCCTCCCTCCCCCACCTGGTCTAGGTTTTAACAGCCTGACGATATTCAGCCCCCATATGGCTTCGTATGTTATCTGACAGCAAACAATTCGTGGTGCATACCAAATAGAATTATATAGCTCTCACACGACAATCACCAACAGATTGTCGTGAGTTAAGCGCTTAAATAAGGCGTTTTAGAGATGAGGACATCCCTACAATCGTATGATTTTTTAAGCGTTAGACTTTCATTAGTATTCAGCCGTTAAATTTCATGTCAGTTTTAATTTATCAAGAGTCAGCAGTGGTTAAAGACGTACTACTCAGAACCAAGATAAATATTGTATGTACCCATAAAAAATAGACGCAAACGATTCGGGTGACCACCTGTACAACTTGGTCAGAAACATGTAGCTTGCTGTTGACATAAATCAATAGAAACGGCATCAACTAGTAAACTGACGATCAAAAGTTCGTTACTAGGCTATTTATCAAAATCTAAACAACCTGTTGGTATCCATCAAATAAACTGTACGGTAGAAACCTGGACATGGGCAATGATGTAACCGTAAATGAAAACCGACAATAAAGAATAAAAACGCAACAGTCAATGCAACAAACAGAGGTGACTTCATAACCCAGTCTAACCATATGCAAATGAGAGAAAATGAACGGAAAAAATTAACTGGATTTAATGACTTAGTAATTATGACGCCTTTTCAATTTACTCTGGACTGCCGCAATGTGGACTCAATCCAAGCAAAAACAAGCGTATCGTATGGGAGTGAACAAATGATAATATATAGGTACGTATGTACACAACGCTAAACTTAGCAAAAATTAATTCGGTTATATGAACCCGTGATTCTTTGATGTCTGAGATGCAGGATAAATATTAAGTTTTGAGTTTATTAGTAAAATCATATTCGTAAGAAGACAAACAAAGTATAAATAAACAAGCAACATCAAAAACTGAAATACTTGTGGCGAGCAATTGAGTAGCCACTGTATAACAATAGAAGTAAATAAGCATGTTTGAGAGATAAATGAAGATTAACAGATGGAGCTAAGTTCATAGCCCGTGTATATAAATTACCCTTGTACATAACTTAGACAAACGACATCAGAGTGGCTAAACCTCATAAACAAGCAAGACAGCTTTCCTGAGTCTTGTGTTAGCCCGTCCCATCAAATATTTGCTTCACAAACAACATCCATGCTATTGAACCTTATTAGCCGAGAGCAGTGTTCCATGAGTCCCCCAGTCAGAATAAGGGACGCGACCTACATTTCCTTAATTTAATGAGCTGGGGGATTATAGAGTGCACGCTTTGGTTAACGCTGAAATGGAGTTATGAAAACTTTATCATACAACGGAAATCTACATATTGATAAGGTTAGAAGCAGGGAATTTACGCGGTGATCACTATGAAAAACTCAGCTACACCCACAATTGCTTACCTGCCGTTAGCATCACGCAACAAAGAATACAAAACCAACTTGCAAACAAATGATACGTGTTTGTCGAGGGAGTGCAAACGCCTTGCAGTGAAAGAGCTGGAACCTTCTACGGGGAGAAAACATTATTCAACTAAACAAGAGTTCGCCTTGATGAAGCTAAAATATTTGAGGTGAACAAAACATGAAATTGGAAAAGGTGGAAATGCCAGATCCCGCTAAGACATAATTCCTTGAGAACTTATTTCTATGTAAAGTCACAAACTTGGTTGAAATGTATAAATATACTGACGTGGTCTACCTGGGATTAGACAGAGGTTTCAAGGAACAGTCCCATCTAATATACTATTTTTGATTTCAAACTAAGACATTTTCTCACTATTACACAATGACTAAGCACTGGGGTAAACCATCGATCTAATGCTGCCAGAAATTAGACAACGCACAATAAGTTAATTACACAATCTGAACAGAGTAAATGAAACCAACGCGGACCCAAGATGGACAGACGCTAATATATATCTGCACAACTACTTCACAATATCCCGTGAAAATACTTCAGTATGAAAAGCTTGCAACCCAAAGGCTCAAAAAGTCAAGAGATGACCGTAACCTATACATTTAAAAAGGTACTTTAGACCGGAGACAGAAAAAATGATAGATGAACACTAGCAGCCAAAACTTATCGGAAGTCAAAGCTGAGAAAGACAACGAAATTGAAGCCACATATACATAACCTGTCAAAACTCACCGTCGTGCGTAGCAATATGACGCTTCAAGTGTGTCTTCCTGTGAAAAATCAAATCGCAACCATCAACAGGACAAATGTAATTTTTTGGCTGCATCCGATGGAATTCATCACGATGATTTTTCAAGTATTTTGGAGTGCGGAAGGCGCGATCACATCCCTCAACATCACAGACGTACGGTTTGCGTGGATTGTGAATATCGGCATGATACTTTAGCCGTAATTTCGTTTTGAAAACTCTACCACATTCGTTACAACGATAGGCGTTGCACTGTGCCACTAAACATTCATGGTCTCGAAGCATTGTTTCTGTCGGAAAACATCGACAGCACCCTTCACATCGGTACTGGTTGGATTTGTCAGTTGCATGCATTGATTCAATATGCTTGAAGAGGTTCTTACCATACTGTGTAGAATACGGACACTGGTCACACTGATGTCGTTTGACCACGTGGTTCGTATGCTTTTTCATATGACTTTGCAGGGAAGATCTACTAGAATAAACTGCACGACAGACTTCACATACAAACTCCCCATTCTCCGTCGCAACGTAATTATTATTGCGTAAATGGTTTATTCCGCCGTTATCCGTGAGAGGTCCGAAGTTGTATGTTAAACCGGATTCATTAGGCTTGCAAGTAAAACTACTTGGAAGCTGTGAGTAAACATTATTGGTAACCAGATGTTCATGTTGTGAAGATGGACCAGAATTACCCGTGCTCGGAATCATTCCGTAAGGAGGGGAGAAATTATGTTTCGGAGTAACCGACGTATTCACAGATGCCGAACCACTGCACGGGTTTGGGGATTCAACAACAGATAAATGATGGGAACGATATTCTGATGGCGTGGAGCTGCTTTCGGCCATTTCAGAATGCCCACTCGACTTGCCGTGCACGGAAAGTGGTCCATTACCAGCTACACCTATCGGAAACTCCCAAATTGGAGTTGTAGAGGTTTGGGATCGAGATATGTTCTGAGACAGGTATAGGGGAACGAGTGGTGCGATGAATAGGCGTGGCATATCGATCCAGCTGTTTTAAGCGTTCTTTCAATACGGGATTGTCGGCCATGCGTTTATCATCATCACTGGTGTCCTCTTCGTCGGAAGAAGTATCCGATTCACTCTCAGAATCAGAATCTTGTGAGGCTTTGGAAATCTTATGTGATATTTTATCCTCCACGTCGTTAAGTGATGATGGAATGTTTGACGACTGCATAAGCACAGGCCCAGGAGCAGAAAGAGTACTGTTGAGCAGACTGGACATCACTGACAGCAAAAAAGTAAAAGTGAACGAATCAACGGCAGGGACAATTCGGTTGGTACATAATAGGGTTGCCGACCAAAATATGCGCAATCCATCGCCAATCAGATAGGTGAAAACGAAACCTCAACCAACGCGGCTAAGTATGCGACCTTCAACATTAACAATTGAGAGGCATTAAAAGCCTAATTTCGCCCGTTCAAGTTAAGTTTACAATTCAAGACTCGAGAAAGACTCATTCGTGCTGATGTGCTGGTATTCGTCTGGTATGATGCAGAGACTGATTGGAATACGTTTCTCATTCTCATTGTCTTCTCATATTTTACTATATTGGTGCCCTGTGTATCAAAAAATTGCATCTGATTACTGTTATTAGTTATCGAATTCACGTACTATTTCATTGCGCATTGTATTATTTGGGTTCTGTAGCATCTGCCTGTTTTTTGAGTCACAGAAGTATAACTTTTTTATATTGTGTACTGTTTGATCATCTTGGCAATGACTCGCATCAGATCTAGCACTACTGGGACTCGGTAGACACTGACTGAGGCGGTGAGCATTTGCGGCCGGTACGGGTGCAAAATGTCCGTACAAAACGGTATGCAGTGCTACAAGTGCCAGAAGTGGTATCACTTCAAATGCACTGGCCTCAACGAAGACCAGTACAAACAGCTGCCTCTTCACCTCCCAACTTTATCTGCATGAGCTGCAGGATTTGACGACAATCAATGTGCCTCTTTGTCCCTGAATGGTCACACGCGCACCACGAAAGGTGGAATGACACGAAAATCCTGCGACTGCAACTGCAGGGCTCCGCGCAACTGTATATCTTCCTCCATTTCTTCCATGGGGAGTAGGGTGGAGGAGTTCCAACGGACTCTGTCTGAAATGAAGTTGGAACTCCAGTCTTTGAATGAGTACATAGCGCTTGCTCTCCCTGGTGTTGCAATCACCAAGAAGGCAGTTGCCCTGTCAACTTCATATATATATGAGACGGCGACAAAAATGGAAGAAATGCCACTCAGAGGTAGGAGAGTTGTTCTGCGGGGCAGTTGCCCTACAACAACACCAGCCATGCTGGCCAAGCAAGACTTGGCATCTTCAATTTCCCAGGACCTCACGAACCTAGGTTTGTACGAGCTCATACTCACGAGCAGGCTAAGCGCCAAAACATCCAAAAAGTCACTTGGTCTTCTGGTAACCTTATCAGCCATGCTCAGCCCCGAGGCAGTGATGAGAAAAAACAGGGGCTTCGAAGTTCACCGGCGCCCACCTGGAAGGCGTGTCTCTCGATTGCTCTCGGCAAGAGAGAGTGAGATGCGGTCGGCGTATTAAAATTGAGTCACTAACCATAGTAGACCGGAAACTACAAATGGAGAATGGGGCTGTGGTTTCTGCTCACGAAGTGTCCACTCAGGATTCAGTGACTGTGGTGGAAAGCGAAGAAGCCTCTTCTGCATCCATCACTTTGATGGTCGACACCCCGGGCACGGGCACAAGCGTTGAAGGTACCAAAACCGCTTGAAAACCGTCATCCAAGTTATCTATGAAAAAACCCACCAAACGAGCTCGTAAAAATTTCGTTTTTCGAATAATTCCGTACGAATGGAGCTTATTAATGTCACATCCTGTAATTCAGAAAGCATTTTCCCGGCACGCCTCCCTGTGTATTTTCATCGGTAGCCCCACAATACCGAGCCCATTCTCCTCTTTCAAACCGCCTCGTCAGCAGACGAAAATCACATATTCCTTGGATGACAATTTCCATACGCCCGCCCAGAAACCGGAATTTAAGAGGGATGCAGAGGACGGAGGCGCCAGCACCAACAATGCCGGTCAGGCGTCCTGTAGGGTCACTGACGTATGCAAAAGCAGTGATGTCAGGCCCGTTGCCTCAAAGTATGGCCGTTAGAACAATTAGGCAGAACAGACTGTGTTGAACACCAACACTGTCCTCAATTCTGGGTCTTATTTTCCAACTTCTTCCCTGCAATCTCCTTTCGCTTTTTTCGCCAAATTATTAAATGCATGTATACGAACTGTCTGTGTTGTTCAATAAATTACCGGAAATCAGACAGTTAATTCATGACACACAACCCCACATGTTTGCTTTCACGGAGACCTGGCTTACAGGTGACGTCAGCGACAGTGAACTGAGTGTCCCCGGGTATTCAGTTTACCGAGCTGACTCCGCCCGAGGGAGAATGGGGGGCTCTGTGATTTTCAATTAGCAAAACCCCCTCGAGACTCACGGATATCGGTGTGTTTCAGTCCTCTGATAACCGTGAAGCTCCATGTCTTCGCTTAACATTGCATGGCCAATACTCATTCCAAAGTGGGGTTATTTGTCATTCTCTCTCATCCAACGTCTCAAAAGACGACACTTTCCTCATAAACCTAGACAACTACTCGAAGTTACAACACTTTGCTTCAGTAACCAGCGCTCGTGTGGCTTCTCTAAGGATTCTCGGCTGCAACCGTTTTCCCGCTTGTTTGTTCTGTACGCATGATTCTGTGTACGCCTGCTATAGGAGGCCTGATATGAACTCAGTGCCACTTTCTTCAATCGCACAAGTAATTGAAAGCCGCAAATGCCTGCCGTAATCCTAACGACTAACCAGTCATTCCCTTCTTCAAGGTCGTTTAGCCTCCACCGTTTCTGGCGTTGTTTAA